>NQII01004870.1:3738-104110 GCA_002778355.1 Clitarchus hookeri
TATCAGACTATCAGCTAACTCTAGCAGGAAAAATTTGCTGTCTGTTTCTTCCAGTAAAACCATGTTTACGACTACCTCTGTTATTTCAGTGAGATCTTGTACTATCTCTCTCATTTCAGCTGGTGTGTTGTCGGACCCCGTGGTTGTGTTATCTGGTATGGAGGTCAGTGATTGGGTCCCCTCTTCACTGACCCTTAGTTGTTTAACTTCCGGTTACTTTGATTAACCGGAAGTCCATTCAGTTGGTTTATCCAATTACTACCTGACAGTGTAGGGAAGAATGCAAGTATTCATTGGTCCAAGGATTCCTGATTTGAGAAATAACCTTGTTTCGGTGGAACCACATAATAACTGCCTTGACCAGACTTTACCGGTGGAGGTTGGCCTTGGCTGTCCCCTTGCCCTGATTGGTTAGGCCCTGGTCTCTGTTTACCTGGTGAATTATGCCTTCTATATAAATTGCTATTTTCTCCTGTGTTGCCCCGTTGGCTCGGTCCTGTGAAGGTGACTGTGGTGGCTGTTGGAGCTCTAGAGACGTTCACCTTCTTTGTGACCGCTCTCGCCGCCCGATCGGTACCCTTCCTGATCGCTCTCGGCTTCCCTATAGCTACGATATCTTCGACTTCGGTTGTACCTTCTGCTGGAGTAACACTTTCGGCCTCAATAGGACTGTTGACCTTCCCTATGATATTCCTGACTAGGGATTTGATAGGGCTGAAAGTATTAAGGCTGGTATGCATTTACTCTGGGACCTTAATCCTGTCATGGCGGTAGGCGTAATTCCCTGTTCTGATAGCATGGATACAAAGGTGGGATTCGTTCCTGAGAGCCCGGTCTTTCTGCTTCCCGGTTGGATTGTATTCTCTGCAGGCACTCTATCTGATCGAAAGCCAGCAAAACGTCTCGGAATGACACAAAGTCACTATCCAGCCTGCCTGTCCAGTGAGTTTAGTAGCGATAGGGTATTTGGTGCAGCACCATGGCTCTAAACTCCTCATTGTGGGTGGTGTCACATGGCGGTACTTCTCGTACACTTCGGACAAGTGTGTTTCCAGGCTATTTCCTTTGCCTGGGAAAAATCTCTCCGTGTGTAACTGAGCCCTCAAATTACCCTGGATCTTCTTGTTCCAGAAGTGCTCAATAAACTAGCACTTGAGCTCAGCATAGGTAGCTACTTTGGGTCTCATCACTTCCCACGAATAGTATGCGGTAGATCTGAGTGCGAGATTTAGACAGCGGAGCATGTCACTGTCCGGTAGTCCAAATAAGCTAGCGTNAGGTAGCTACTTTGGGTCTCATCACTTCCCACGAATAGTATGCGGTAGATCTGAGTGCGAGATTTAGACAGCGGAGAATGTCACTGTCTGGTAGTCCAAATAAGCTAGCATACTCCTCTAACCAGAATAAGAAATTAATGGGGTTCTCTTCCACCTTAGCTTCAAAGTGAGGTAGCTGTTACAACCATAATTTAGAAGGGTGGTGCAAAAGTGTACTCATGGGTGCACTAGGCATTATGTTCTGCTGTGTTGTGGTTGGCACACAAGCAGCTTGGTTCGGCAAGCCTAGCTGATAATCTGTGCTGCCCCCAGACATTAATTCTGCACTCCTGGTAGTGCTAGGGGAGATTTATAGGTTATGCATGCTAGCCACCACCTGGATTAGATTGTCGACTTTACTTCCGACCTCAAATAGCTGGTCTTTTACTCTTATTTCCACACTATTGGCTTTTTCAACCTGCCCTAGTCTGTGTTCCAAGTGGTTATTGAACGAGACAAGTTGGTCACTGACTAGCTCATTAATGCGAGGAGGGTTTACATCTGAAGGCGGCCTGTTTTCTAATACAATAATATGCTGCTCTACCACACTGAATTGAATTGTGTTTTGTTCCTTGTCCTAAAGGTTTTCTCTGGTAGCAGACATTTCCCTCCGCATTATGGTTACTCACCATTGCACCTGTGAGATTTTGTGACCCGCGCAGTCGGCTGATAGCAGTCTCCCTTAATGCAAAGTCTAAGTAGGGGAGTGAGTCAGCTTCAGAAACATTGCTGAGTTGCGAATATTTTTCGAGTTTATGTAGAAATGTCATAGGATTTTCAGTTTCTCGTCCACGAAATGTAGGTATTTTTTTCAACTAGTAAACGAAGTTGGCTTTGGGCATGGAGAAAATTACATGTGGCAGTAGGATGATTGGTTTTGCCAACTGATTCGAAAACTATAGGAATATTAATATTACTATATTCCTTTTCAGTTTGTAAATTCCTGAGTAAGTTTTCCACTTCGTCTACTCGTTTGGTGAACTCAGAATCAACTATGTTTGTAGTTACTTACTGGCATGGTTACAGTTTCTGATCGAGCTAATTTCTCCTTAACCTCGTGAAGGTCTGTATCAATTTTAAGATGTAGTGATTTGCAATTTTCAGAAAAGGCATTTACATTCTGCTTTACACATTCTAATTTAGGCATAATTTTAGCTAAAACTTCAGAAACAGCGTACTCAATTACCTGCTCGAGTCTAGCATTGCATTCGGCATTTACATCATTAATTTATTTCCGAAAATAATCAGCCAAAGCGAGCTGACTAGCCTCCATAGCATCATATGCCACTCGGATTTCCAACTGCTTAGCCAATAATCGATTTTTAAGCTCTGCCTGGTTGATGGCTAGTTGTGAATGCAGGTTAGTGCTAAGATCACGAATCATGTTAAATAGTACTATCATAGGTTCATTATGACTCAATTGTAGTGCTAGATCTCTTGCAAACTTTTGTTGTGTGCCTGAGCTTGCAGTTATGTTTTTAATGGGTGATTGTGTACCAGTCTGTGTGAGGTTTGTGGGATTGATACCTGACACAACAGGTGACACATTACCAGTATTTTCAAACCCTACGAATTCATTCCCCTCATCGGCAAGGCTACTGTTTTCTCAATTTAGTTGTATATCTTTGGCATGGCAATTTCCCTATAGGACTTTTATCTCTATGTCATAAATCTATGGCAGCAGGAACTCTAATAATTTAGTTTTCAACTCTTACACTTCCTCGTTACTCTTTGTGGCAATTCCTGGCGTAAATGCACTTAAGTCTGCGCCGTAAAGCAATTGTCTTGAAACGCCCCACGTAATTGTGTGTCACTTCTGTGATATAAACAAAGTGAGCATTTATTTCTATATACTGATTTAAACCATAAAACAGCTGTAGTCTGGGGATATGTATGAATATAAATATTATTTTCCAGACTTGCTTTGTTTCTCTTGTTAAATTTTTATGGGATACTTGGAGATAATAAAATATATAGTTTTGTTTGATTTGTAATAACTTAATTCATGTTATTTGAACTTTATAAAGGGCATCAATCCTTAATACAAGGATAAATTAAAATTTTGTCTGATTAACTCAGCCTGCAAAACATGAGCGTTCTCAAGACCACTAGTGTTTCAACTATTCCAAAAAATTGCCACTTCTTAGCTTGATAAATTAAACATGGTTTCAGTGCTCAGTTCGAAAGAAAACTTACGAAAAATATATAGCCCACATTTAAACATTTAAACTTTCTTGAGGAAGTCTGCCTGTACTAGTGCACAAGGAATTACAACTTAACTCCATATTTTTTTTATCAACAATACCCAGTGTGTATGACAATGTAAATTAAGTCATAGAGTACTATTTATTTCAAAGAATAAGTCATGAAATATAATATAAATCTCATCGAGGCTGTAGATTGACGATACCTTCCCGTCAGTGATCGAGTGCCCCTGCACAATGGCAATGAAACAAAACTGTATTTGTTGAAATGCCATGGTACTTTACTGCAATTATTACATCAACATGGACAACAGAGTTGGCAGTATGGGCATAATATTGGTTCCAAGTAAATAAGATGTAGCACCCCCTCGGACCTGGATATATGCGCTGATTTTGTTTGGAAGGTAGTCGTAAAGTCACTGTATCCTCTTTTCAGGCAAGTCAGCACACCTTTGTTGTAACTGGCCCTCAATATCCTGATGATCGGCAGCGAGTCGGGGGTGACGTCCGACCTGATTCCACACATGTTTTACTGGGGACAGATCGGGGGACCTTGCCGGCCATAAAAGTACCTCAAATTTTATACAGGCATTCCATAAACACGTGTGCCATGCGTGGTAGACTGTTTTCTTGTTGAAAGATTGTACCAGGATGCTGATTAATAAGGGGCAACACATGAAGACACAGGGTGACACTGATGTATCGCTGTGCCGTTAGGGTTCCCAGAATCACTGACAGAGGTGGTCTGAAGTCACATACTATGGCTCCCTGTACAGTTAAGCCGAATAATGACAGTGTGTCGTATCTCTACNGACCTGATTCCACACATGTTTTACTGGGGACAGATCGGGGGACCTTGCCGGCCATAAAAGTACCTCAAATTTTATGCAGGCATTCCATAAACACGTGTGCCATGCGTGGTAGACTGTTTTCTTGTTGAAAGATTGTACCAGGATGCTGATTAATAAGGGGCAACACATGAAGACACAGGGTGACACTGATGTATCGCTGTGCCGTTAGGGTTCCCAGAATCACTGCCAGAGGTGGTCTGAAGTCACATACTATGGCTCCCTGTACAGTTAAGCCGAATAATGACAGTGTGTCGTATCTCTACACAATACTAACCAGATGTGTCTTATATTCCATGGAATCACCATACTCGCGCACGATAGTCGTCCGTCGTAATGCAGAATCAAAATTTATCGCTGAACATGATGCGATGCCAAGTGTCATCATTCCGAGCTCACCGGTTATGGAAAAACTCCAGACGATGCCGTGGGGCTGCAGTGTTGTAGTGGTTAGATTACTCTCCTCCCACCTAGGTAAACCGGGTTAGATTCCCAGTGGGATCGCTTCCGGAATTTTGCATGTGGGAATCCTGCCGGACGATGTCGCTGGTCAGCGGGTTTTCTCGGGAATCTCCCGTTTCCCCCACCCCTTCATTCCGGCACAGCACCATACTCACTTCGCTTCACCCTAATCGGATCTCAAGACCTCGACGTTAAGAGTCGCCCAAATTTTTTCACTCACTCTCTCCAGATGACGCCGTCTCCGCTCGCTCTCGTGTTAACGGCAGCTTACACAAGAGACTGTGAACTCATTGTTCGACTCATACCAGTCGCCTAGACACGATGCGGGATGGAATGGGGTGTTGTGGAGTGTCCAGTAACTGTGTCCGGATGGCAAGTCCCATTATCTGGGTTTGCATAATACTTAGCGAACAAATTAACGTTCTTACCTTATTAAGGTCTGTCTTTGCCGACTGGAACCTTCACATCGTGTGTGGGTGCCCTCACGTATCGTTACAACATCGGGCCGTTGTGACATCAGAATGCCACACCTGCCTCGAAATTGCACTATACGTCTAACCAGCCTCATACTAACCCAGAATTCGACCCATATCAAACAAAAATAATTGTGATGGTAATACTGTCTAATGCGTTATCGAGGCATATTCTGCGTCGGTGATCTTCCTTCTCTGTGTCGACTTATGGAATGCTCCGCACACAATCTATAATGCTGTCTATCATGATGGAACCACTTATTCATATTGGTGGCCTTTATATACATTACATCCTTTGCTTATCCTATCACTTACCCCGCGATGGTATACAGTTGTACTAATTACTTCTAGTTTGGACTATTAATTTTGGTTGTATAAATTTTTGTCAGTCAATGTACAATGCATAATAGCTACCAGAACTGAAAATTTAAATATCAACATACCACTAACTGTAGTAGTGCGGTCTACAGAACCTGATTGCATTACAGCTTATATACAATGGTGACAACTGCGGCTAGTCACTTAGTTACATTAAATATAAGACTTGATATTAAAATAACTGCATGTCCACTCACACTGTCATACATTGTAAATATTTGCCTTGTTACCTTTCTTCACCATAAATGTTTGAAGACGGGAATAAATGCCAGTTCTGAAGCGTCGCTACAGGTTCGCTAAGAAAACTGTTTGTACTTCTCTCGTTGTGTCGTCAGGTTTTAAGCTCATTATACATCTGAGTTATCCTCGTTGGGTCGTCTAGAGTTTTGTGCGTGTATTTGCATACAATCTGTTGTCTATATATTTATATTTGTCTTTCGTTTATTACTCGTATTGTTTTGTTTCGTTTAGTTTGGTATAATTCTTAGGTGAATTCCTTTGTGGGATTATTATTTAACTATTAAATATGTGTTGACAACATCTAGTAATCTTGGCTTTTTCTCGTGTATGTTTTTAATGTCATCGTTTGTGTTTTTCTTGGCAACATAATTCTACAAAGGCATATGTCTGAAGTAATTTTTCATTTAATCACTATTGCAAGTATCATTAAAAGAACATATCCAAATTATACAAATCATTTTGCGCTTTTTTTTAATATTGTGCTTTTTCAACTATTTGTGTTTATAACAAGTTCTTTTTACAATTGTAAAGGAACGACTAACGTTTGCATATTGTCTCATATAATTTAGATGGACGTTCTTTTCGTGGGAGCTTAGCATTTCATTTATGTCATTATGAGGGTGATTACGAAGCTTTTTTATAAAGTATGGGAATTATAAACTAAGTTTGAGGTTTACTGAATTTCGTTTTATTGGCACGTTCCCAACAAATAATTTCCAGCAGGGTCAAAATTTAAGTCATCAAATACAAACGTAGAAGTTGGTTTACAGTAGGTTTTGTAACTGGCCCGTGCTTTCACACATAATAACACACAACTTAAATTTAGGCTGCCTCAGTTGCATTAAAATTTAGTCAAAGTCAATGTACAAAAATTTCTAAACATAAATTTATGTTAACACTTAACAATATATTAGGCGTTAGTCCAGTTCATGTGGTTGGTGGTAAAACAAATGGTTAAATATTAGGCGTCATAAACTGATTTCTACGCAGCTGGTATAGGATCTCTACCCCATTATTACCAATATGGTTGGGACACGTTGTTCCTGGGCGAGGTCAAGGTGAGGCTACTCGCTGCACTATTCTTCCCGGCTTCAAAAGAACGCTTAAAATGTCTGTTGTGGAGCCGTGGGCAGCAGACACGGGCGTTTCCTTTCGTTTCTGCGTAGGCTGTGCCTGGGACGCGCAGGGGAAAGTTCTCACATTCCATTCCATGCAACTTACTCTTGAAGTCACAGCTTTTGCTTCGTGAGTTTTTCCATATAATAATAACACTAATAATAATATATATTTATAAACGAGCGAAAAACTTAAACAAACACAAGCATTGACGATCCGAAACCGGAATGTACAGTATATAACTATACTGACGAACAATCGGATTTCAACTTACACAACCGATAATTAAGTTAAATGCAATAACTCATTTTTTTTAATTAATCACCTCATAACATATTTATTAACATACTGGATGTACGTATTTTGTTCAATAAACAAATGGGACAATTTTTTTTTTAATTTGAACATACATATTTCCCTTTGTCTTTCACACATCGCAATAATAAAGAAGACAAACATTGTATACAAAGTTAAGAAGGAAAAGTGTAAAAAGTCGCAGGACTCTAGTGCCATGAAATACCTTTGAAGTAGATGGATTCGGTAGCGTCCAGGATAGTGGCTTTGGGCTGCGCATCGACCACTATCTTGGATCCGACATATTGTTTCCATAGACCATCTTGTTTCCATCCGCTATTTTGTTTTCCAATTCATGCTGTATCATTCCATCTTGTTTTTTCATGCTCTATCATTCTGTGTTATCTATTCATGCTTGGTAATTACATTTTGCCTATCTGATTCTCTCGTCGCCTTCTTCGCCCGCCATATACATATTTCTCTCGCCGCCTGCCAGGGGTGCTCGTATGTCCGCCATCTGGTTCGCAGAAGTATCTTCATCGNCATATACATATTTCTCTCGCCGCCTGCCAGGGGTGCTCGTATGTCCGCCATCTGGTTCGCAGAAGTATCTTCATCGCTGATGTGAATCTGCCATATTTTTTGCAGTAATTCCTTCATCGCCCGCTATGGGCGCTGGTGTGTGTCCGCCACCTGGTTTACAGTAGTTTAAGTCGTCCAGCTACAACCAGGAACACTATAATTTATTTTTTTCGCAGAGCTCAGAAAATTGGGTGGAGTGGTGCAGGATCGAACTGCCGAACCTCGTAGTCGCCAGCATGGTTGAGGCCCTAGCCAACTGAGCTATCAGGGCATGTGCTGGAGCAATGGGTTTAAAAGGAGTAATAATGTGTGTAAATGGAGGGAGGGGGGAAATTAATAAATATTTTGTTTTGATTATTCTAATGCATAGAAATAATTTTTTTATCCAAGTTTTTTTACTATCCCAGACTTATATACACAAGCAATGAGATTTTTTTCATATAGTCATACGACATGTAATAAGAATGTTTTCATATAGTTATAATTCTTTTTTAAGTATTTTTAAAAATATTTTTTGTTGGTTATATGTAAGATTTTTGAAGTATTATTTTTATTTTTAAGATTTTTTTTTAAGTATTTCATTTTAAGTATATTTTTCTTAAGTATTTTCTTTTCCTTTTAAAAATATTAAGAAATGGTGTACCTTAGAAATAAAACACATTTTTAATTACATTTTTTATTATTCAGTTTTTATTTACACATAATTTTTTTCATTAAAGACATTTCTTCTTCTTGTACCAGTCATGCATCCTTCGGTTATGGAATTGGTCATCCATCCTTAAGTTTGGAACTGCTCAACCACCCTTCGGTTTGGAACTGCTCATCCATCCTTCAGTTTGGAACTGCTCAACCATCCTTCGGTTTGGAACTGCTCATCCATCCTTCGGTCTGGAACTGGTATAATNCCTTCAGTTTGGAACTGCTCAACCATCCTTCGGTTTGGAACTGCTCATCCATCCTTCGGTCTGGAACTGGTATAATTTTTGGCGTCGCCCTCCCACTTTACCACCCGCATGTCTGCTAAAGCAACCATGCGCGCGTGTCTCCGGCTGGGGATGGAGAAATACAATACACTCTTACAGTACTAAAACATATATATTAAATCTCTATGGTGCTGCAAGAATGAGCTGTATAGGCGGGTTACAACGCCGAAAATTGTACTAACCTAGAACAAAAGAACATCTCAGACAGAAGAAACAACAAGAAAGAAAACAGCTGAAAGTAAGTAAACGAAAGAATTGTAGATAAAGAGGAAGAAAAGAAAGACAGGAAGTAGATAGATAGGGCTGGTAAGAACAATACCGCTTCTAGTGGTTACAATGGGCCACTATGTCACAACTAAAAAATATTTCACCCCCACAACCCCGGTAAAGGATAAGTGTTGGAACCCCCAGGAATTGGCTTTAAACCCTGGTCGGAGGCTTAAGCCTAAGTCGAAGCCCCAAATCCCCGTGCACAAACGAAATTGTCGAAGTGAAATTCTGGTTGCAACAATATACAGTCAAAATAGCTGGTGGTGGCACAATATTTCTCATGAAGACATCTCAGCGTGTCAGGATCCATATGTGCGTGCGTGCTGTAAAATAACAGTAATCATTTTCACCAAAAATGAATAATTATTTTTAGTTGACGGTAGACAGTGAGGAGTGAAATCGCTTCAGGTTTAACACTTCCATCCATGCCCTCAGGAAAAAACAAATGAGACTTTTATAGCTGGTCGATGTGGGGGAGGTGAAATCGCTTCTGATTTGACACTTCCGAGGCGAGGAACTGCCATTGCATCCCGGCCTCATTCACCCAACACCTAGGGAAAGACAAGTTATTTTTAACATGCCAGTCTGCCCCAGCTGGCTCGTTGCTCAGTCAGCACTATTTTCATCTTCAATTATAAAGTTGCCATAACTATTTATCTCAACCATCATCATCAGACTAAAAGTGACACACCTGACAAGATGTAAAAATTGCTCTTGCATGTGCTATAGCATGTCACTAGACAAAAAATTACACACCTCACAATATGTATAAATATCTCTTGTATGTGCTCTATTGTGCTGTCAGTAGTAGTTACATCAATCGAAATTTTACATACATACAACACCATAGCTTATATTTGATAGAAAACCTAATACACTTCTCTTCTTTTCTTTTTCCTTTTCTTATTTTCTTTTCGCTTCTTTTCTACCCAATATGACCATATGCTACTGCAAGAAACTTTTTTAAATTCTCATATCTATTTGGCACAGTTAGTATTCCACCATCTAATATTCGTCTTTTGTCGCCCTGTCATGTGCGCCCGACTTTATCATGCGCTGGGTGTAGACTTCATGGTGGTTTGATCTTATATGGTTTTTTGGTGCCCGCACGACTTGCTGCTGCTTCAACACTGTCTTGTAATCTTAAAATGTTATTTTATTTTTTTGACTTGTCTTCTGGACTCCCGTTGCCTTCTTGATCACTTTACTGCCACACATATAACTATATATTTTGGCAAGCAGTCCCATGAAGTCACTCACCAGTTCCCCACCACACTCATCTTTAAATTTCCCCACCACTTTCCGGTTTTGTGGGGGAGTAGCATGGATGATTTTTGGGGGGGGCAGGAGCTGGCATCCGTCTCGTGCATGAGCATGGGGTCTGTGACCAGGTCTGCACAATAATCCTGCATTTAAATTTCATAAATTAATGAGTCGGTATCTGTATTTAGTAAATTAATGTCGTCTTCATATTTATTTTTTATGATGTGATGGAACCTGTACCTAAAGTTTTGCAGAAGTCGAGTACTGAAAATCCGGCATAAATGGGTTTATCCAACAATATTGATTCTTTTTCCATTTTCATGAGGAATATGTTTTCATCATAAACTATTCTAAACTAGAAGGCGAGCTTTGAAATCAATTTTTTCGCTCTTCTCTCATTACACACTAATTCCATAACTTGTCATTTACTCTTATTTTCCATCAGTTACCCAGATGTTGCGTTGTTTATGAGCTTAAAAAAATATTTTTCAAAATCATTGTCAGCTCCCTGCCTTTTTTCCGTTGTGAGGTCGATGTAGGGCTGAGCCATGCCTCTTGTTTGAATTGCAGCACACAATGAATTTTCTTAACTTTGAGTCCATGTCCTATTTCTTGTTTGAGGTTTATGTAGTGTACAATATAGTTTTTCTTTCCTTCCACAGTCGTCAATCATTTTTTTATCTTGCCATCTGGAGGACAATTGTTGGCGGGCAAGAACGGCAGGTCTTTGTGCGAGTCGTGGAGTTCCGCAGGATATTCTACGTCTACCTCCAGCATGTAGCCGAATAGGCAAACATCTGACACTGCATGACATCGATGTCAGTGCCCACCCACTGAAAGTAATTTACGGGGAGGGGCATAGATATTATAGGCCAATACAAATTGTTTGCATCTACGTACTGGAGGTAGATGGGTGGCTTGCTGGCATTATATGTGAACGTGATGTACTTCTTATTTGCCTTTCCATGGCACTTCACACATTGGACCACTCTACCTCTTAGGCCTTCTTCAATAAATAAATACTTGTCGTAATGTGTTAGGAGTTCCAGCTCGACCTTGGTGTGCTTCAGCAAGGCATCGAACGAGAAGCCCGGTGCAATCACGTAACTGACAAAGTCCAGGCCGTAGGTTTCCAGGCACAGTTTCCTAAAGTTTTCAAAAATGTCAGATAACAGCAACACATCTGTTTTTAAATAAACATTGGAATAATCTTCTATTCTCTTAGAGTCTAAGTTTCCCCAGACTTTAAGTGTATGATCATAGTCTTCTTCACTTATGGCCATGTCCGTCCATTTAAATTTTTCGTTGGGGGTAGCTGCGTCTCTTCAAATTTCTGCAAGCTGTCTATGTCACCATAGGGGAACTCTCCCTTTCTTCCTACTAATTCTAGCTCCTCTGAGATGAAGAACTTTGCTGTATTTTTCAGCTAATCTCTCGGCAGGTTTTCGGCGAGGGTGGCGAGGCTGGCAGACATTAAGCGGAAGGTATCTATAAATTGTTAAGTGAATCTCTCCCCCAACGATTTAGAGAATGTGATTAATTTCTCCTCTGTATGCGGTATGATAAATATGTTTTCTTCGTCGTCGCCCAGATGTTTTGTAATAAATTTATCGTCATATGTCAAGTTGTGGAATAATACAAGCACTCTTTTCGGATGGAAGCAGAGTTTGTTGCAGTTATTGCAGGAGGCCCCAATGCCCGGTGAATTGGTCGTGGTCCATTACCTTCCAGTTGCCAGTTGTGAAGTTTTCTTCGCAGTAGCATCAGATATCTGACATGACATGTTTAGTAACTGGAGGTAGCTGAGTGGCTTCATGGGTTCACTTGTTTCATACATTTCCTTCAATTTATTTCTAACTTCGGCAATTTCTTCGATAAATTTATTGGCAGCATCATCTCCAGTGTAAATTATTGGCCCCATTGGCAGACTTGTTCTTCTGGCGGCAGGTATGATGTAATATATTTGAACATAATAGGAAAAACTGTACGGCTCATGATTTTGGTAAGAGTGTTGTGCTGGATGTTCGGGGGTCGGCTTGGCAGGTTTTAACGGGCAGAAGCATGACCTCGAAATCAGCGTATATAACTATTGGCATATTGTCTGCATTATGGTGGTTTTTGAATTTGAGAGTTGTTCTTCTTCCCTTCTTGTCATGGCTTGGCATCTAAATCCGCGCAGGAGCATACGGGCTGCAATACTCCTTGTGCTCCACCAGCATCTCTTCCCCCGTATTTTCTGTCACTCGCAGCCTGGGATCACTGCATGTGAAACACATTTTGCAAATGTGCAATTTTTTCTCACGTGCTGTCATTTAAGACCTCATCAGGCAAGAACATTTTTTTATATATGTGACGTGTACATTGTCTTCGGTGGTGAGGAGGATAAGATCGAAATATATGGGCTACTCTTCATCACAGACTCGTCTTGGTGCCACCTTCATTTCATCATTGAGAATGAATACATTTACTGTCACTCCAGGATTTTGTTTCTCGAATTTCGTTATCTGGTGCAGAGGTGTAGGGAACTCGATACCATCGAAGTTGAACTTGTTTTCCAGTTCTCTGTAGCGTTTGTCTACTCACTCAGGGTGTGCTCCTTCAATGTATCTGGAGATTATGACCCACTTGAAGCACTCGTGATCCTCGTTTTTCGGGTTTATCGCTGCGTTCTTGTTTTTTATTGCTTCTGGCAAATCAATGTAGCTTGATGCGCGCAATGGGTCAAATGTATTTATTCTCAGCTGCATTCTGTTTACTGCGGTGAGTGTCTATGCAGATCCCTTTGTCATGTACTCCTCCTGACAAAGGTTGATCAAGCAGGCTGCCACAGCTTCTTCAACATCATATTAATTGTATAATGAAACATTTTTGTTAATGAAGGCACGCTGGTCTATTTCATCTTCGTGGGGCTCAGGTTTGACATAGTCGCATTCCAGGAACAAATTGAATTTAATTGGTCCGTTTTCCGTTATTTCTTCCCGAAGCTGAGCAATAATGTTTTTCTTCAGTCCCTCAATGTATGTGCACATATATTTGGCCCCTTCGCTCATATTTTCTGCCAGCTATGTCTTCAAGTTGCCTCTAAAAGCAGTTTCGGCCAACATAAATCCGTGGTCCGTCGGCTGTCCAGCCCCCACGACGATCCTCGGTCAAGGTGCTGCTACTGGTACTGGTGCTGCTACTGGTACTGGCTAGCTGGGTGTAAACACCACGTCTGGCCTTCTTCGTTGTTAGGGCGGTGAAGGGGGGAAAGGGGACGGGCCTGTGCACTTCTTTGCATGTTGTTTCAGCTTATCTGCCCTGGAATATTCTTTCCCACTTTCCTCGCAGACAAAATTCTTATTATCCGGATTTAACTTGTACCCCTGATGTGTTGGCAAATGGCGCATTGCAANCCACTTTCCTCGCAGACAAAATTCTTATTATCCGGATTTAACTTGTACCCCTGATGTGTTGGCAAATGGCGCATTGCAAAATTTTCAGTTGCCAGCTGCTTTCTGCTGCACTGTGCCATTGCAGCTCCTCAAATGTCGCTTCATGTCATCCTTCCGGCCAGTATGCATCCCGCAATTTTCGCAGACTTGCTCCTCTTACCTGTGAGGATTATGGATGTAGGTCCTCTCGTGCCTCAATCCGATGTTGCGTGCAGAAAAATATTTGCTGTAAAAACCACAATGTAACACTAGCGATGGTATTGCAGTTACCCCAGAGACAGGAGGAGGCAAAGGAAGTTGGAAACCCCCCGAAATACACAGGTAGAAACGGCCATCCTCCACGCAGAAGACTTCAGTATAGAAATCTGCAACATACTGGTACGAATAATATTAATAACGTGGTCACGAAAGTTTAACAGCACCTATGCAAAAAATTTATTTGTGGGCGATGATAAAATTAAAAAAAAAAAAATGCACATTTGCAAACAAAGCCAGTGAAACTACCCTGCCACCAATTAACCCCTTAATATATTATTCCGAGTATACACGTTCATGTTTGACATGTTGCAGAATAAGTAGAATCATAGTCGTTGCTGTGTAAGTCCAGAAGCTAACACCAATACAAACAGCACCTGTCCTTGGGCAATGCTATTAGTTGCTCCTGGCACACCAACTGTTTTAATAAATGTTTGTTTCTTGTGCCATGGATATACAGCAACACTTTCCATAGGTTCCAAATTGACACTTGTATAAAAANAATAAATGTTTGTTTCTTGTGCCATGGATATACAGCAACACTTTCCATAGGTTCCAAATTGACACTTGTATAAAACAATTTGTAAGAGTGTTTAACACCACACATTTATTATTTTACGAAATGTTAACGATAAGCTATGAACTATGTAGCAATTTTGTGTTGATAAAAATTACAAAATTTTTCTGTTACAAAATATATTAAAAATTATGAAATTATACTGCTCAAAAGTTATGTGACTTATTTTTAAATATGCCATAANCTGTTACAAAATATATTAAAAATTATGAAATTATACTGCTCAAAAGTTATGTGACTTATTTTTAAATATGCCATAAGCTAACATCTTGATGTAGCATATAGCATTATATTTTAGCTATGGGCAAAATATTTATTTATGAACACGAATATTTTTTTTACTATCACATTACTTGCAATTTTACTGTCAATGAGTATAGTAATGAACCGTTTGTGTGCACACGACAGANTTTACTATCACATTACTTGCAATTTTACTGTCAATGAGTATAGTAATGAACCGTTTGTGTGCACACGACAGAGTCACATGCCAGAAGAATAAATCGAAGACTGCAGTATAATGCCTAATAACGATTGGCTGCGTTGCTAGAGACTCCTGTGAATAAGACGATTTGACTTTGACTCTGGCGTCCTACCATGGAAGTCACTTCACCTGGACACAAGTTCACCACATAATGTAAAAAATATATTTAAAAAATCAAACACAAAATATTTGTCACGTGATCGGAAATACTCGCTGCTTGTATTAGCGTGAAGGTGCGGAAGTTTCCTTACAGCCGTACAGACAGGACCGCAAGCCGACTGAAGACAACTCCGGGAATTGACAGGACCTGCGACTGTACCCATCGGTAACCTATAAAAGGGAGATTGTGTGTCAAAAACATATACGCTAATAAAATACAGACCTAATAATTATCTTTTAATGGCGCTAGCACTTACTTTCAAATGAATTTGCAACACATTGCATAATAGCAGTTGGTGCTGAAATGCTCCGCTGCTCGTTGACAGACCAAGCACGAACCTTTGGTGAGGAGACGTGATACACTGACTGCCAATCAATGTACAAGATAAAACAAACATAGTTAATACCTTTGCATTTTAACATGTACACAAGACAAAAAATTATGCAGCCATTAGTTAATTTAAAATAACAATTTGCAATAAAAAAACTATTGAGCTCGTTGACAAAATTAATTTAACCCGTTAATAAAAGTTTACTTCAAAACATAAAATACCATTGTGAGTAAAAACTCGAAGCAAAATGGAAGTCCACAGTGATTCCTCAAACGCTCTTACTAAACTTAAAATGACGACGAAGCAGAAGGGTACTCGGATATGTAGATGGGAAGCCCTGATATCGGAGGGAGAGATTTCAGCACGTTNGATTGTGTGTCAAAAACATATACGCTAATAAAATACAGACCTAATAATTATCTTTTAATGGCGCTAGCACTTACTTTCAAATGAATTTGCAACACATTGCATAATAGCAGTTGGTGCTGAAATGCTCCGCTGCTCGTTGACAGACCAAGCACGAACCTTTGGTGAGGAGACGTGATACACTGACTGCCAATCAATGTACAAAATAAAACAAACATAGTTAATACCTTTGCATTTTAACATGTACACAAGACAAAAAATTATGCAGCCATTAGTTAATTTAAAATAACAATTTGCAATAAAAAACTATTGAGCTCGTTGACAAAATTAATATAACCAGTTAATAAAAGTTTACTTCAAAACATAACATACCATTGTGAGTAAAAACTCGAAGCAAAATAGAAGTCCACAGTATTCCTCAAACGCTCTTACTAAACTTAAAATGACGACGAAGCAGAAGGGTACTCGGATATGTAGATGGGAAGCCCTGATATCGGAGGGAGAGATTTCAGCACGCTCCATCCTTTATACACCGGAGAGCCGAAAAAACTGGTATAGGCGTGCGTATGCAAATAACAGAGATATGGAACCAATCAGAGTAACGCGATGTGGTCGGCAGCGCCTATATAAGACAACAAGCGCCTGGCAAAGTTGCTAGATCGGTTACTGCTGCTACAATGGCAGGTTATCAAGATTTAAGTGAGTTTTAACGTAGTGTTATAGTCGGCGCACGAGAGATGGGACATAGCATCTCCGAGGTAGCGATAAAATTTGGATTTTCGTGTATGACCATTTCACGAGTGTACTGTGAATATCGGGAATCCGGTAAAACATCACATCTTCGACATCGCTGCGGCCGGAAAAATATCGTGAACGAACGGGACAAATGACGACTGACGAGAATCATTAAACGTGACAGACGTGCAACCCTTTCTCAAATTGGCGCAGATTTAAATGCTGGGGCATCAACAGGTGCCAGCGTGAGAACTATTCAAAGGATCATCATTGATATGGGCTTTCGGAGCCGAAGGGCCACTCGTGTACCGTTGTTGACTGCACGACACAAAGCTTTACGCCTCGCCTGGGACCGCCAACACCGCCATTGGACTGTTGATGACTGGAAACACGTTGCCTGGTTTGACGAGTCTCGTTTCCAATTGTATCGGGTGGATGGACGTATATGGGTATGGAGACATCCTCATGAATCCATGGACCCTTCATGTCAACAGGGGACTGTTCAAGCTGTTGGAGACTCTGTCATTGTATGGGGTGTGTGCAGTTGGCATGAAATGGGACCCCTGATATGTCTACATGCGACTCTGACAAGTGACGGATACGTAAGCAACCTGTCCGATCACCTGCACCCATTCATGTCCTAACACGTAAGGCTGCCTGCACCTGTTAAGATCGTGGACAATGCGATACCCCACGCGTCGAGAGTTGCAACCGATAGCTCCAGGAACACTCTTCTGATTTTAGACACTTCCATTGGCCACCTAAAGCACCATACATGAACTTTTTTGAGCATATCTGGGATGCCTTGCAACGTGATGTTCAGAAGAGATCTCCACCGCCTCGCACTGCTATGGATTCATGGTGTGAATTGCCTCCTGTATACCTTCAGACATTAGTCGAGTCCATTCCACGTCGTCTTGCGGCACTTCTGTGTGCTCGTGGGGGCCCTACACGATATTAGGCAGGTGTACTAGTTTTTTTGACTCTTCAGTCTATAACGCAGCTGAGTAGCGGGGAGGCAGGGATAAATACAAGGAAATAGTACCTCTATTTACCATATCATTTTCACTGGCCAACTTCCCTTCCTTCCCATCTTACTTATTTTGTCAGAAACTATGTGAAATATAAGTAACGATTTTGGCCAGGCATTTTTATTGGTTGACTTCCCCTCCCTCCCTATTTATTTTCTCAGAAGCTATGTAGGGTTGGTAGCAATAGGAAAAACCAGGTGAATTTGGAACAACCAAATCGGTTGACGTCACAGACAGTCTTCCACCTCTTTCCCAGCAACATGTAACCCTAACTGTTATTTAAATACAAGTAATTTGTTTCAATAAAATTTTTAATTTTTAAAATAAATATTGGCATTATACCATGGATTATTAGTTATTATCTCAGTTTTCATTCAAAAATTATTGTAAAGTGAGTCGCAGTAGATCGTAATTTCAGTTTTAGGTAGAATCTATTGAGTTCGAGACACCCGCCGGTTAGGTACAGCAAGTCGGATCAACACAGGAAGATTGCACTATATCTTCTGAAGGCTTGAAATTTCGCCATCGCAACGAGAGGCCAAGCTGCCCTGGCAAGTCGCCAAGCCACCACTCACATCCCCAGTCCCTGGTTGGTCGTCCATCACATCGTCGCCGCACTGCAGATCCTAAACATCTGGCTCCACGACTTCTGCTTCGCAAAATACAGGACCACTGTCAACAGCGGGTGTGGAAGTGTTGGATCCAGCATCCACAGCTCCAGAAATACGCACCACTGGACGTCGGCTGTGATGACGAGTGAGTGCAGGTTCGTTTCCCGAGATGGAGGTAGAAACATCCGTGCTCGGTACTTTCACGAGTGTCTGATGCCGATACTGTACTTGGCAGTGTCTGGTCGTCTGCCTGGCAGTATCCTTATTGGGCCCAGGATGCTGGGAAGGTTTTTACCCCGCCTGGGGCAGCTGCATGGCACAGTCTGGTGCGTGGATGGCACAGGCAACTGGGCCAGGGCGATGATTTGGTCGATGGTGCAGGGAAGCTGTGTCTGCGGCGTCATGTTGAACACGACACAGGTTGATGGTCCCAGACAGTCTATTTGAATCTGCGATGGTTCGTAGACAACTGGATAATGTGTAAATCGCCAATGCTGGGCCCCTCCATAGCAGGTCTCAGTGTTGGTGCACGTATATCCATATTCTGCAATGAAACTATATTCAATGATGCCATAGTCAGACTTGGCATTTGTATAAATCTTCATAGGACAGAATGGAGTCATGGTGACGATCAGACCTCTAGGCGACGACTATATGACAGCACCGATTTTTCTCATCTTATATACTGTGGGTGCCAATCTGGTGCGATACCATATGAAATACTAAATTTTCTTATATTTCGGGTTACTTCATGTCTAGTCGTAACTCATCGATTCACGGTCCAAGGACGATGAACACCATTTGTGNGTCATGGTGACGATCAGACCTTTAGGCGACGACTATATGACAGCACCGATTTTTCTCATCTTATATACTGTGGGTTCCAATCTGGTGCGCAACCATATGAAATACTAAATTCTCTTATATTTCGGGTTACTTCATGTCTAGTCGTAACTCATCGATTCACGGTCCAAGGACGATGAACACCATTTGTGCAGCAGCCTTGTGTTCTCCATGCGCATGTCCAGTCAGGTTCTGACCTGTCCCAGATGTGCTGCTGCTGGTCGTTGTAAAGAATCGCCAGCTTGCGCAGTGAAGTACAGCCATACTCGAACTGCACATCGATGATTTCCAATTCGTTTCTGCACAAGTCACTTAGCCATTTGTTCTGTTTGGGCCCTGCCCTGTAAACAGGTCCTTGCAGATACTGCATCAGTAAGTTGCGCAGCAAGTTCCCCACTTGGTGGTACAGAATTTTGCCTCCATCCCACTCTTGTCCGTGGTAGTACTTGGTCAGCCAGTATTTCGTCTTCTTGCTTTTCTCGTCCAAGAGTTTCCGTGTATAAGAGTGGTGGAAGGAGCGCATGCGCGATTTNAAACTGCACATCGATGATTTCCAATTCGTTTCTGCACAAGTCACTTAGCCATTTGTTCTGTTTGGGCCCTGCCCTGTAAACAGGTCCTTGCAGATACTGCATCAGCAAGTTGCGCAGCAAGTTCCCCACTTGGTGGTACAGAATTTTGCCTCCATCCCACTCTTGTCCGTGGTAGTACTTGGTCAGTCAGTATTTCGTCTTCTTGCTTTTCTCGTCCAAGAGTTTCCGTGTATAAGAGTGGTGGAAGGAGCGCATGCGCGATTTGCCATCATCGTCGTAGGGCACTGCGATCTCCTTGAGCATTTAGCCACTCTGGCTCTGGAAGTCTTGCAGATTACAGTACATTCTGATTCAAACTGAGGTGAGAAGCAGTGATCATGCTGTTTATATATGCCTAGCTTACCATGTTCACCAGCCCAAAAAAACAGTCATAGCTCACTACTCTGTCCTGCAAAATTAAACAGTACGCAGCTGTGTTTGCAGGCATGTTTTCCTGTGAAATAATTTCTATTCGACAATCCACCTCACCGTTTTGAACTCGCTCGCTTTGTTTGGATGTGTCAAAGACCAGCAATGGCGCCATTTCACTGAATCTTTCTGGGCTCAGGACGGGGTAGGTCTCACGCCCAAAGTAGGAGACTTAAAACTGAGTCTTGGTCATAGGAAGTGTTTGAATCCATGTATGTATAGCTTTCGCTATTGAAAAATATTTTTACATTCTGGACATTGCAGTGGTCGAAGGTCGATTTGTCTTCCGAGATGTGGTGTTGCTTGTTCGTTTGTAATGCCAGTACGATGTAACAGGGTTTTTCCATGCTTGAAGATGTCTTCACGACCCAGTGGTTTCGCATGGCAGATGACAGGACCAGGCAAGTAACCAAACTGATGTTTTCTTTCTTGGCGTAGTTCAGTAGCTTCACGCATTCGCGGGTGCTCGCAGTCATGTGGGGAACGAAACACTCCANATTGCTCATGAAGGTTACATCGATGATGTTTTCTTTCTTGGCGTAGTTCAGTAGCTTCACGCATTCGCGGGTGCTCGCAGTCATGTGGGGAACGAAACACTCCATGTTGGTCAGGATTACAGCGATGGACTGTGGGGTTTCTCCGGCTCCCAACACTGCATCGAGCTGCGAGGTGGCTAGCATTATTACCAGTTCTTGATTGGCTCCTATTATTATCTTCCTATAATCTTCGACAAAACCCAGTGACATCGATAGTGGCACTCTCAACTCGAACTTGCCTTCTGCGAAGATGGGAACTTTGTATCCATCCTCTATTCCCCAGCCTGCCATTTTTACCATGTGGAGATTGTTAGATGTAAGCAACAGGTAGTTTTTTATGGTGGTCGTTATGCCCACATCCTGCATTTCGTCAATAGTAACACCATTCAGTTCGTACATTACTCGCTCGAAAAGGTGGAGTATACCATTGCGAACGAACACAGTGGTGGCGGGGTGGGTCACGTCCTCTTTTGGAGCATACCTTGGATGTGCAGGAATAATTGCAAAGGCAGGGTGTAAATATCTTGATGCTCTATCGGGATTCGAACCCCACGCCCGAGGGCGTAGGGGCTGGTGAGATATGGCTGGTAGTAATGCAGTTTAAACTGTCCGCTGTCTGCTGCATCATGTTCAATGCGTTGTAGTATTCCATGCATGTTTACTTTAAACCCTAGGCTATGTAGAAACTGCTCGTTGGCACATGTTAGCACGCCGGTGCCTCGAGCTCTACTGGTTACATATTTGGTGCTGCGCTCGACTTTATGCACGGTACGCCTAGCGAAACTCGATCCCACCGTATCAGTTGCGGATGCTAAGTGATTTATTCGTGTTTGAAGTCTATCTGCTTATCGTTCTGATCGACGATCCTCACGACCACTTCATTCGTGCTCTTCGCGATCAAGGGAACATAAGTGATGCTTTTTGGAACTTCGACCAATTTATAACCTGGTGGAGCCACTGGTGCGAACTCGTGCAGCGTATTGCTGGTTTTACCGTTGACATAGCAGCCACCTGACAAATTACAGCTTATACTTATCACATTCACCGGAAATATTTTCACTGGTCGCATGGATATGTGCGTTTAACCAGCTTCGTAGATTCGCATCTCGAACACCAGAATTTGCCGATGGTGTCTGGTTAGGGAAATCAATATCGGCACTGCAAAAATATTTCTGACTCCAGCGTATTTGAGTTACCATGCAGTACGAAAGTCAAGTCCGATGGCACGGATTTATTGATGGAATTGGCGATGCATTCATTTCGTATGCTCTGGTGGGAATGCTGATTTCCTTCATGTCTCCTACCACTACGTACCGGAATTCGGAATTCACATTTTCTTCTATGTTGGATATGGAGTTGTAAGTTTGAAAATCCGTTAGTCCGACGACCCAATCCCCTTCCAGTTCCAAGGGCGGGTAAAAAATCGCCCTCAGCTCGGATGCATTACTACTTAAAATGATGGACAGCGACATACTGACTGGATAATATAGGTGCGAACACCTTTTATGTAAAATAAAAACGAACAATTATTCTGCTACAGTTTCTTTTTATTACACCACACCAGAAATCGAAGACACAAAGGTCAGCAATTCCACATGTTTGGCATCTGCTTCATCTCCATCTCGTAGATGGAATTCAGTTTGCAATTTTTCAGGTACCACCACAGTTCGGGTGGTAGACACAAATTACCGAAACTGTAGTAGTATAACGCACGTTTGCCAAGTTTGACATGCGTTACCCAGTGTGTACCAGGCCCAGCTGTCGTATCGAGGTTGATTATGGCGCATCTCGCATGTACACACAACGAAATGAGGTATCTTCAATTTGCGTGCAAAAAAATTCAAACCCGCGTTCGTCGTGAGCAGCTGTTTCTGTAGAGATTTAATTAGCTGCTGCGACACTTTTTCTTTCTCGCACTTCCTCCTCGGTAGGCGACAGCTTCCAGTTTATGGTTGTGGCGACGGTTTTTCTCCAATTGCTTACGTTCGTTCGAGGCTCGTTTCACTTCGCTAATGATTTTCGTTGTGGCCCTGGTGATACCGCCCAAAGCACCGATTTCAGGTCTCAAGGCGAGAAGGAATACTCCAATATTTTTCCCCTCTCCTCTTGAAACTTCATCTCTCTTTCTTCGCCCCCATGCTCATCTTTTCCTTGGCTTTCATTGTGATGGAAATGCCCCACGTGGCTATTTTTCACCAAGTCCGTTGTCCAGTGAGCGATGTATTTCGTCAGCCCTATGCACGAGTATCTTGTCTGCCTGATGCCTGCCTTGCAGATCCTTGTGCTGTGAATAGGCGATATCGTGCCACTTGCACGCCTCGTNGTGAATAGGCGATATCGTGCCACTTGCACGCCTCGTCCAGCGCGTTGATGCCCATACCGCCGCATACCAACCTTTTAGCTAGCCCGGTTCCTGGCCCACAGAACCTGTATCTGGGAATGTGCAACTCGAAATGTAGATTGTTGATCAGCGTATCGACGATCCCTCTTCCATATTTTACCATTCTTCTACGAGTCATCACACATTACTGTGTTACGAACCGATATATGCCCGACTTTTATACATTTTCGTTTCAGTATCATGGAGATAATCAAGCAAAATGTTAGTCTTTCACATCACCGAGGANGTGAGCGATGTATTTCGTCAGCCCTATGCACGAGTATCTTGTCTGCCTGATGCCTGCCTTGCAGATCCTTGTGCTTTGAATAGGCGATATCGTGCCACTTGCACGCCTCGTCCAGCGCGTTGATGCCCATACCGCCGCATACCAACCTTTTAGCTAGCCCGGTTCCTGGCCCACAGAACCTGTATCTGGGAATGTACAACTCGAAATGTAGATTGTTGATCAGCGTATCGACGATCCCTCTTCCATATTTTACCATTCTTCTACGAGTCATCACACATTACTGTGTTACGAACCGATATATACCCGACTTTTATACATTTTCGTTTCAGTATCATGGAGATAATCAAGCAAAATGTTAGTCTTTCACATCACCGAGGANCCCGACTTTTATACATTTTCGTTTCAGTATCATGGAGATAATCAAGCAAAATGTTAGTCTTTCACATCACCGAGGAAGATGTTGAAACATCACACAATACACATCACAACATGCTGTTGCCCAATACTCTGAGAGAACTGATTTGTGGGCCATCGGTTTGTGGTACGACACGTGTGCTTCTCAGTTTCTTGGAGGAACCGAATAGTCTTAGAATCGAGAACATGTAGCTATACTCCAAATCCCTTCAGCAGCCTAAATACCAGCATCTGGCCCATGTGCTGCAGGACATGGATATCTTGAAATGNTATACTCCAAATCCCTTCAGCAGCCTAAATACCAGCATCTGGCCCATGTGCTGCAGGACATGGATATCTTGAAATATTTCCCTTGCAGTGATAACGAAGCTATCATGCCACCAAGTGAAGCATTGCCAAACTCTGTATTTATTTTCGACGATGTGGCATGTGAGAAACAGACTTTCATTCAAGATTACTTTAGCATGGAATGGCATGCGAATGTGGACTGTGTGTACTTGAGCCAAACTTATTCGTATGTGCCAAAACAGTTGCCATGTGATAATNATGGCATGCGAATGTGGACTGTGTGTACTTGAGCCAAACTTATTCGTATGTGCCAAAACAGTTGCCATGTGATAATGTGAATTTCCCTGTGCTGTTTTGCATGGACGATACGAATTTTCGGCATGTGTACGACGACCACGTCAATACAGACATGATAATCGTAGAATTTAAGGATATGTGTTCTTTGTGCTGGAACGAGTAGTATGGCATATAGGGGATCGATGATTCACCAGTACATAGGGGAAGGTACAGGCATGGCTTAGATCATTTTATAGTAAGATGCCGACCATGAGTCACAATACAATTTACAAATTCGGACATGGTCTACACTTCGATAATGATGATGATGGGAATGGGTTCACGGAAGCTTACCTCACCGCACTTCATAGGGGCCTGTAGCTTCTTGGAAAAAAGACCGAGAGCATGAAAAATGGATTGGTGGAAGATTTGGTGACCATCGACCTGCACATGGTGCAGAGGCGTGGATAATAGACCTGATTAACGATTTTAATGTGCAGAGATGGGAAGAATTGAAGGCTCTTTAAATTATNCAGAGGCGTGGATAATAGACCTGATTAACGATTTTAATGTGCAGAGATGGGAAGAATTGAAGGCTCTTTAAATTATGTTAATGTCCGAACTGGCTATGAAAACCGATGTTGCAAGGCATAGCTAGAAGGTTCTAGATGTATGCATCGACCGACTGAAAAGGATCGAAAATCCACTTTCCTCAACTCGAGNAGGCATAGCTAGAAGGTTCTAGATGTATGCATCGACCGACTGAAAAGGATCGAAAATCCACTTTCCTCAACTCGAGAGTGAATATGTATTTATACTTGAGTGGTTGTGTGTTTATTTCATTCTATGAATGATGGCGGACTGAACAAAACTGACGACTGAGCTGCAGTGAGCCATCGAAGTTGTTCACCCGAAAAATCTACTCACTGGCNGGCGGACTGAACAAAACTGACGACTGAGCTGCAGTGAGCCATCGAAGTTGTTCACCCGAAAAATCTACTCACTGGTTCTCGAGAATTGAAGGGAAGAGGCTTACAAGCCGATAACAAGTCGTCTCGACGAACTTGGTCGACAAAGCCAGGAGGATGCTTTGCCTCGGCCGGATATCAAACACAAAATCAAGGTGGAAGAACCGACCCCGATGTGTAAACGCAAAATAAGTCTGGAACTGCCCGAATGGGAAGAGGGCATCACTAGCGGCGAAGAAGATTTGCCCCTGAACGATTTGCTGCGTGCGCGAGAACGTAAACGAACCTGAGAGCATGGACCCGAGGTGGGCACCCTGGTCGAGCACTACATCGCTTCCTACTTCGATTGGAACAGCGANGAACCTGAGAGCATGGACCCGAGGTGGGCACCCTGGTCGAGCACTACATCGCTTCCTACTTCGATTGGAACAGCGACAAGACGTACGGCTTGAGACATCACGATGAAAAATGGTTTCTCGGGAACAAGGAAGTGATGTTTTCTCCAGAGATGTGATGGAGATCGTCAAGCGCAAGGTGAAAATGACACATGGTCTGTGTGAACTTATGTTTCGTTGGCAACCCGGACACTACACTGAAACGGATTTGCGCAAGTACTGTCGCCTGCTACAGACCAGTCGTTCTCATTACCATAACCCCTCAATGCAGCGATTTAAGGACACAGCGCTGGCAAAATTCGGAATTATCGCGGAACTGTTTCCACGATTGGTCGAAACTGTTGGATCGGGTCTGCTGCTGCTGAAGATAGATGCCAAACGCAAGATAGACTGCGTGTTTTGGGACTATCTGAACCAACTCGTCGATAGACTACAGCTACTGGTCACTTCGCAGTCTGCAGGCAACCGATCACACACCAATATTATTATATCCATCATCGAAGAACTCGTCGAAGCTGGTTACATCGTGAGATGATGAAACATGCCGTTTCTGGGGAATTGCACAGCTCGGCCAGAAGTAANTGGTTACATCGTGAGATGATGAAACATGCCGTTTCTGGGGAATTGCACAGCTCGGCCAGAAGTAATTATCCTCGTAGAAAGTACGTCATGAAAGGGCTGAACGATACTTTCCAATCCGACCTGATCAAAATGTGAGACTGACTCGTGCGAATAAAGGCCACCACTAAATTTTTACTATAAGATACACGTTTTCCAAGTATGCCTGGGCCAGACTGCTTAAGTCGAAGAATGCATGTGACGTCACCGAGGCCATGGCGGATGTGTTGAGCGAAGGACGCATACCGAAACATCTCCATACCGCGATGGTAAATAATATGTTAATGCTACTTTCCACACACTGATGAAAAGGTACCACATAAATCACTATTCTACGTACTCTGTACTCAAGGCTAGCATCGTCGAGCCTTTTCAACGAACTCTAAAAGCCAAATACAAGTGGCTTGAGCTACTGCCGAAACTTGTTCGGTTCGGGAGTATAATTCTACCCTTCATTCTACCACTTACATGAAGCCCGAAGATGTCAAGAACGACTCCCTGCTTCGGTCCATTTATGCTATTCCGACGAGGAGGGACCCGTGCAAGCCTAAGGCCAAGATCGGTGACCTGGTGCGAATCTCAAAATAGTGTGGTATTTTCCACAAGGCCTATCATCGCAACTGGTTGGCAGAATTGTACAAGGTGGTTTGCATACAGCATTGGTACCCGCGCATGTATAGCCTCGAGGACCTATGAGGCGAACCCATCGTCGGAGGTTTTTACGCAGAGGAGATCCAGCCTACGAAGTTTCACAGTGTTTTTTTTTTTGTGGAGAACATGCTGAAACTACGTAATGGTTGCTTGTACGCTAGGTGGCTCGGACACTCGAAAGGTGACGACTCCTGGGTCGACGAGAAGAGCATTCTGAAATAGTACATGCCAATGTTTTAGAAATATATATATTTATATTCATATGGACATGTATTGTTTTTAAATAAATGTTTGTTTACCTTACTTTGCATTCATTTTATTCTTGTACTTGCCTGTCCTTATACACAATCTTGGATTGGAGATAGCTAGCTCCATGTAAGTGCAAACCTGTGAAAATGCTAACGCATCTCTTCCAACGCATGCTGACTTATTCTATCTGGCACCATGTAGATTGTGAAAACGACGTGGAAGAACGTACACATGGACGGGTCCAGTTACCTGACACAGTGCAAGTGTAAGCCTGTGAAAATGCTAACACTACTCTTTCCATGCGNCACATGGACGGGTCCAGTTACCTGACACAGTGCAAGTGTAAGCCTGTGAAAATGCTAACACTACTCTTTCCATGCGAACTCAAATTTTTTTTAACTTTGTCAAGGTCAGCTGCCCTACTTGTCCATGCATGCTCGCAAACTCAACTCCAGTAACCTAAATGGTATACATATTTTATTCAGAAAGTAATTTTTTCCATAATTTATCTCATTATTATATTAGTTTCTTTTCTCTGTTTTGAAAAGCAAAATGTTTACTAAGTTTTTTCACAATTACACTTTACATTACCTTTTTTCTGAATTGTTGGGGTGCATGACAGACAATAAAATAAGAGCTAAATTTGTTTTTATATTATAGAGATATTTTATTTTTCAAACTCTTTTATTGTGTTTTCACATACATGTTAGGCAATATAAGTTTACATTGACAGGCAAAAAGAGATTTTAATGTCTTTTTTTTTCTGCATTTATGTTGTGACATATGTTTGCATTATTCATACATAGATAAGCAAGATCATTTTAAAGACACAAAAATTTTTTTACAACAAATTCCCTGCTGTTTTTGTTTACACACACCGACACACACTATGCGCCTAAAAATAGAATTGGCAACTATAAATTTATTTACACTGTGTTGCTCTGTTCGAAACACTGTTTCTTTGTATTGTTTGTTATTATCCACTGTCCTTACCCATCCTCATCAGGTGAGCTTGTCTTTACCTCGCACAGCAGGCTGCGATAAGATGTGGCCCGCTCGACGAACAGAACCGTGTCAGCTTCTTCGTCTGGCAGGAGTCTATGCGTCTCGCCATCGCATTCTTCACTGAAACGAAGCNGAACAGAACCGTGTCAGCTTCTTCGTCTGGCAGGAGTCTATGCGTCTCGCCATCGCATTCTTCACTGAAACGAAGCACTGTTTCCTGCATCCCTCGTCGTATTTCGTAGTCCCTACGTTGAATGCCTTCTTTAATGATGATTGGTTCACCCTTGTTCAGCTCCAACAGTTTGTCAGTGCTACATGGTAGGGTTACATCCGGCCTCATATTGTACACTGCGCAGATTTCACCATCGCACTAGATTCTGTCCATAAAATACACTTTTGACTTGCCTTCGACGTTCATAATGTTCATGTTGTACACAGGAGTAGAGGCGGGAATAATTCACACCATCACAGGCTTCTATGTTTTTTACAGTATCCTTATAATGTGGGTCACCTAGTCAGTACTCCACTCGCCGGAACCCGGGAATGACATTGGGATAACACTTCACCACACCTGACGCGAAGGAGCTGGTGTAAATCATCTCGTACAACGAAGATCGTGGTGGTGTGACGGGAGTAGCTATGGCGGGCGTCAACCAACTGCTGCTGGTGGCGATAGTGGTCTGCGTGGAGCCCTCGTGTGCTGGAAGCCATTCGTCGCATGTCGTCGAGGTGAAGGTGGTGCTGGGTTGGAGACCTGATGTGATCAGCTGCATGAGGTCGGCGGACGCTTGGTTTGCAGAGCCGTTCATGTTTTTCACTGTGCGGACAATTCGTCGATGGAGGAGGTGGTGCTGGTGGTGGCTGCTGCTGCTTTGCGGCGTAACACCTCGCACCAGCTGCGGGAATGAGGAGTGTCCAGAACTGAAGTGGCGTAGCCTTCGAAGCACTCCTTGCAGGGCAGGCAGACGAACAATAAACTGCTATTATATGCTGGTATATGAGTGCAATGGAGGGGGTAGGTGAAGGTGCTTGATTGGCTCTTGCAAACTAGACAATGGGAAAATAGGTATGGGTTGGGAATGAGGGGGTGGTGAAGAGGGGTTTGGGTTGGGGNGGGTGGGGATGTTGGACGGTAGGAGGGGTGTTGGGCAGAGGGATTTGGGGGGAATGAGTGGAGTGGGGTGTTTAGACGAGGGGAGGATGGATGACCAGCACAAGAAAAATAAATGTATCTCCGCAGGCGTGATGGCATTTCTGAATTTTGTGTCTTGGAGACATAAGTGATTTTGAAAGTACCCGAGCAGTTCCTCAAATGTACTCACAGACATTCGGAAGTAATTAAAGAATTTTCTTTTACCTGCCCGTAGTTCTCGGAAGAGGTGATGGCACCATGTGAATTCCTTTCCTGTAGAAAAAGATGGATCCAGTAGCCCTGTTGCGTCGAGCTCAACGTCGGTGCTGATGAAATAGATACAGTAATACTTGTAAACGAACCATCTTCACTGAAGGTTTCTTGCACACTGGACAATCTGGCTGACTCGCCGGACCGGACGTTCCACCGAATAGTGGGTAAATACCTGCATTGTCATCCCGCCAAACAGCCAGTCCGGTCATTCCGCTGCTCCAGCGAGATTTCGTATAGTGTGTATGAGTCCTTAGGCTATTATTTCCGCCCATCGTGTATCCGTCCACCGCACGTGAATGCTAGAATTGCCAAAAAAAAAAAAAAAACTAATCTGTTGGACAAGTGACACTGTCAAAATTACAGAAACAGTTGAGTTGAGAGATTTGGGCGGGGNAAAAAAAAACTAATCTGTTGGACAAGTGACACTGTCAAAATTACAGAAACAGTTGAGTTGAGAGATTTGGGCGGGGCTTAACAGTGAGATCTTGAAAGCCGATGAGGGTAAAATGAGCCGAGAATGTAGCAGCTCCGGAATGCGAGGGCAGGGGGAAACGGGAGATCCCCGAGAAAACCCGCCAATCGTCCAGCACGATTCCCACTTGTGAAAATCCGGGAGTGACCCGGTCGGGGATTGAATACGGATCGCCTTGGCGGGAGGCGATCAGTCTAACCGCTCAGCCACCGCGGCCGCCACAGAAACATAAATGACGTTTCTCCGGTTCTTACTGTATTTAATATGAAACAGAATATAACCAGTTTCATTTGCCACTTATTCGAACACTTCACTCTTAATAAAATGTTAAAGTCATGAAACTAATTTCCCTGATATGCTGCCAATTTTCTGGGAGCACGCATCGCTATTTATTAAAAAATACACCCCTGTGCTGTTACCTCCCCAGTCACTCAGAACATTCGTGATGCTGTCGAAGACGAAGAGCTGCCCCTACTTTCTTTCACGACAATGCTGGGAGCTGTGTCGCCGCTTGACTTGTCATCAGCGACGAATTAAGGCCCACACGAAACATGCGGTGGCATGAGGCGTCGAACTGCGAGGGCATCGCGTCAGCGGCTCCTTAACTATTTTAATATTGTAACTCATAAGGAAAATTATTGTAATAAAAGTCTTTTTTAGTCTTAAATAAGAATATCTCGCCATTATATAAGCGCTTTTGACGATCATCCTATAGCTTTTCTCTCTTAGAGGAAGCCGANAGCGCTTTTGACGATCATCCTATAGCTTTTCTCTCTTAGAGGAAGCCGAGAAAAAGTTTCTTCTATCCCAATATGTTATTTATTTTTACGTCAATTTTTAACTCTTGATATACGCATACTCTAAAATTTGTTCGTTTGGACATGTACAATGTATTCGTATTAAATTCAAAAAATAGCAATTAACGCGAATTATAGTTTATTCTTAAATAAATAAATAACTTTAATTTTTATTTCTCCTGAGTATTTAAAAATATTTGAATAATGAATAATATTCTTTCAAAATTGCTCCTACAAAATCACTGCGAGAATGAGATAACTTTAATAAGGGGACGATTTGTGATGTGTAGTAGTTAGGGGGTGGGGCGGGCAAACCTAACTTGGCATGCGGCGAAAAAATGTCTTGATTCATCCCTGCTTGTCATCGGAAAGGGACATTTATTTTCAGGTCCACTCAAACTTAAGGTGCTAGGTCCTCACATTCGGCAGATGTCATTACCCCTATGGATGAACTATTAAAGTAAATGTACTGATAACAGGAATGTTAACGAAAAGTTTCATTATTTAACAGAACCACACCATTAGTGTTGGTAACAGGTCTTCATAAATTGGATTATTTAGATGTAGTAATTTTTTTATGTTGTTATTTTTAATTGAATTTGTGTTTATGCTAGCGCTCGTGTTGTGTTTACGACGTCTAGTAGCGTTCCCCAAGATAGCGGATCGTGAATTAAGTTATTGTTATCCGCACTCTTTTCGTCTTTTCAGTGTTAAACCTTGAATTGTGTCGATCTTTATGGTCGCCCGGAGTAGTGCCCCCCACTACGGAGAAATGCGTCATTGCCAACGTAACACTTTGATCGATTCAGACCGGATGTTACCAGCTTCGTTGTTCGTTCCTGTCTATTGGGATGCGATGGCCGCCGGTTCATCACCGAATAATTTCTTGAATTATAGTGTCGCATAATTTGCATTTTTGTTTGCACTGTGTTTGGGTATGGCGGCATTGATAATGTGTAATTAATTTCAAGTGGCGAATAGTTTTTAGAATTTTGTTTATTTTTAACATAACTTTTATCCTGTTGTGATCGATGTCACGAACGTGTCCTGACAATAGATACTTTTGTGTGCTTTGTGCTTGTTGTTAAGATGGATGGCAAAAAAGAATTGTTGGCAAGGTGGTTGCAATGATCAGAGAATCGATTAGTGAGGACGGTATAATTGGCTAATGCTATGGTAGACAGTTCTTTTCATAAATAATTATTTGTTGAAAAGTGTCGCAATTTGCCACAGACACGAACTGGATTTAAGGATGGCCGATTATCCTTATAGTTTCTTATGAAAAATGAGAAAACTTCTGATAAAGACCTCCCCAACAAGCGATTGTATGATTTTGATTACGTCTATTGCACGTTTACACCTGATCTAGTGACCATCCAAACAGAGACCAAGAAAATCGAAAGTGCAGTCACCACTTCGCCTCGCAACAAATCTCGTATTTATTTTCCTACAATCCATCTCCCGTCATTTTCAGGAAAGCCACTTGAATGGATAAATTTCTATAATTTGTTCTCTACACTAGTTGTGAATAATGAACATCTAAGTAATGTTGAAAAGGTGCCATACTTGAAATATTCTTTGTTATCTGAATCCTTGTCACAGTTCCAAGTACTGCTATTGACAGCATAAATATTTGTTGTTGTTTGGCAGCTACTTGACCAAAGAATTAACAGCAAAAGTCTCATAGTGTCCCATAATTTAAATGCGATTTTAAAAACACCACTGTTTCTCTGTAAAGTCTAGCCCAGTCACTGTTTTTGCATCATTACTGACTAAGCATTAACTCAAATCTTGGAACCCACTGTTTCTACACTTTTTGGAAAGGAAGTTGGATAGCCATTCACGGTAACAGTGAGTTCAATATTAGTGGTGAGGCAAATAAGTTGCCAACTTTCAGTCAGTTTTTATCGTTCTTGGGGGCTCAACACCGGGCTTTAGAATCCATGCCATCTGCTGCCTCGAGGCTCGAGTCTCATATCAAGTTGCTACAGTCCCATGCTATGCATCCTCAGGATCGTAACACCTCATTATTGGTTAGACGCTCTGCTGATTCGAGTTGTAAGCGTAACCTGTGTAGCAGTTAGCATAAACTGTACAAGTGGTCCACAGTTTTCAGGCTTCCCAGCAATGGAGCACTATCATGCTGTCAGGATCTGAAGCTCTGCCTGAACTGCCTGGCATCTTCTCATCACGCAAAACAGTGTCAATAAAAAATCAAATTAGGCTACACATCATTCTTTGCTTCGTTTCATTAACACAGTCACCAGCAACCTTGCACATGGAAGTCTTCCCAACGATAATCTTAAGTGTTGGTAAACCATTCCCCATCTGTTACCCACTATTGCTGCCCAGATTCGTGGAAGACATAATCCTCAATGTGTGTTACTGTTCGCAGCTATGGTATACGTGCAAGATAGTGAAAGCACATACCACACAGTGCGAGTATTTCTTGACTCTGCCAGCCAATCATGCTTCACAATAGAGGATTATGTTCAGAGCCTAGGTTTTGTTTGTAGAAAGGCACATATTATTCATGGGCTTTCTGAGATTTTACTCCACACAGAAAATTGAGTAGTTGAATGCTCCATAAAACAAGCAGGAAGACAAACACTAAAATTTCTATTAACTGAGTATGTCTTGCCAAACATAACAGGAAAACTGCCTACAATTTCAGCATGTGCTGCAGACTGGGAAGATTTTGCACATCTTCAATTGGCTGACACCATGTTTGCCACTCCTGCATTCAGTGATGTATTTATCGGGGCTGACCTGTCCCCATGCATTATTACAGACAACGGAATTATTAAATATGTTTACACCCTAGTGACCCTAGAAATTATTTTTGGTTGGGTATTGATGATCCAAGCTAGGAAAGTGCATCGGGAAACATCTGAACCCCACTTCCGTAAGTTTCTGGAAACTAGTGTAGTGAATAACAGTATAGGATGATTAAAAGCACTGCTGTATGGGAAACCTTTACATCCTTCAACAGCGCAGCAAGTGGACAAAGAAAGACGTCGATCCAAAGTCAAATTATGGAGACCGAAATCAAGGAAGGCTGTGTGCCCCCACTCCGCTGGAATTTTACCTCCGTGATTGTAACTTTACACTCAGGTTAAGGCGGCGTTCGAGTGGATACCGTGAAAACCGCCTCCAGAGCGCTTCAGCGCCCATTGATTAAGTTGTTCCCATTCCCAATAAAAACTTTTGACTCTTGTGCAAACCCTGGTTTAAAAGCATATGCTACTGACAATAAACCATTATTTTGTCTGCTTTTCTCCCTTATTGACTTGGCTGTGTTTTGTTTCGTGTTAATGCTTATACTAAATTTATTATAATTTTTTTTCGTTATCTGATCGTAACAAGGTGGGCGGTATGTTTAATAATATTCTTATTTTTAATTTCACTGATGCTTCTGCTAGCACTCGTGATGTATTTATGACGTGTCGTAATGTTCGCCAAGATAGCGGCATCGTAAATAAATTGTTGTTGTTTTGTTGCTATCGGAACTCTGTCTTTTTGAGTGTCAAACTTTGAGTAGTGTCAATATTTATGGCCCTCCAGAGAAATGTGTCATTGCCAACGCAACAATAATCTTTCTTTGTAAAGAAAAACTGCCTTGTGTTATATAAAATTACATTTCTTTCTTGGAAATATTCGCATAAATATACAATCTACATAAAGTCTCATTAAGAAATAGTCATTTGTGCGTGTGTTAATAATATATACAGATGTGTAAAATGAAGTGTCCTTACTGACCTACTGAGTCACCCACTCACCAACGCACAGCCTAAACCGCTGGATGCAAAGGCAAGCAAATGACTCCCCATCAAGGTGTAGGCACCCAATAAGAAAGGATTTTGCGGAATTCGACCCTTAAAAGGGTGAAAAAAAGCAAAGTATGTTTTCGAGTGCTACTCTATAGTTCATTAACCCGATGATATATCGTTATGCGCTTGCTTTAAAAGGCTACATATATAAATAAGTAGAAATCAGTCACATGATTCTTTGAAATTCGACCCTTAAGAAGGCGAAAAGGTGTAAAATGTGATTTAGAGGACTCCTCAATACCTCATTAACCCGATGAGATTTCGTTATGCTCTTTGCTTTAAAAGGCTACCTATACATTATGGATATGAACTCTACCGACAAACATTGGCAGGTGATTCCTCATCAAAAAGTAGGCTGTATGTATATATACATACACGACCTATAGCCTAAGTATATGTCGGAAGGGTTTAACCATCCTTGAAAGTGTAACTAAAGCTGACTTTTTTGCTTGTAACACAACCAGAATGACAGAAAAACCTCTGATTTTCTGTATAATGCATTGTTAAACAACAATGTCAAAACCATAAAAAAATTTCTTGCCGTTATCAAGCCCCTTCCATAAAAACGGATGGGTAGGAATAACATTTGTGCATTCAAATACGTAACTGTCCGATATTTTTTGTTTCTTCCTGTGGCTTAGTAATCTACCGTACATAGTAAATGAAAAAGGCCGCCTTGTGTTTTTATGCTACACGCCACAGTTTTCCCGTTTTCGAGAAATTAATGTATTATTATCTAACACTGCAAATTTTGTATTTCGCTATTCATTTTTTCTCGAAAACGATGACAGTGTGACTTAAAAACTCATGACGGACTTTTTAAAATATATATTATTGATCATTAATCCACTGGGAACTACCCAAAAATGCCACATAGTTACATTTCTAAATGCACGTATGAGGTTCCAGTCTATCAGTTTTTATGGAAGGGGGGTTGATATCGGCGTCTAATTTTTATGGTTGGCACTTTGTCGTTAAATAATGCATTATCCAGAAATGCAGACATTTATCTCTCATTCTGGCTGTATTACGAACAATAAACGTCTGTTTCAGCAACACTTTCAAGGGCGGTTACCCCCTTCCATAATATAGTTAGGCTATAGGTCATATATATAAACTATATATATATATATATAACCTGCCGAAGTTTGTCGGTAGAGTTTACAACCTCCAAGTATAAATTCCTAAATTCTGATTCAGGATATTTTTTTTTTAATTCAACCTCTAAGATAATGAAAAGTGGTAAAATGTGATTTCAAAGATTCCTCAATAGTTCATTGGACCAATGATATATCACTATGCCCTTTACTTAAAAAGGCTACCCACATTAATGCCTAAAAATTTGTTTCAGGATTTTTGAAATTCAATCCCTAGTAGTGTTAAAAGGAGCTAATTATGTTTTCTAAGACTCCTAAATAGCTCATTAACTCGATGATAAATCGTTATGCTCTTTGCTTGAAAATACTCCCTATATAAAAGCTTTAACAATAGCTTAAGAATTTTTTTGAAAATCAACCTCTAAGAATGTGAAAAGGTGTGGTACACGCGGGAAAAACCGTGGATAGAAAGCTAGTTGTTGTGTGTGCGTATGTGTGTGTACGCGCGTGCGTATGTATATATACACTGCCGGACAATAAAAATAGCGCACACAGAAGGATGAATCAGAGGGTATTGAAACTTATTAGAGAGAGTGATGCAGGTGAGTAATACACGTGATAATAAAAACAGAGCTGCAGGACAGCTACAAATGGCTCTGTGGTATGCTGTCCTGTCATCTTCACTAGTGCCTCGCACCCCCTCGCATGCGATGCATGTTGCAGCACAGTCTGGCATGGAGTCCAGCTGTGGCATGGCAGCAACTAGCATTTCGACTGGTCCCACACATGCTCGATTGGGGGCATGTCATGGGAGCGGCCAGACCATGGTAGTGTTTGGACATGATGGAAGCCGTCTTGGGCGACCTGTACTGTTTGCGATCGGGCGTTATCCTGCTGGAATATCGTACCTGGAATCCCAGTCCGAAATGGGAGCAGTTGGGGACATAAGATCTCGTACACATACCGTTGGGCTGTCAATATTCTATGTAAATCGACGAGAGCGGATCGGCTATCGTAGGCTATGACTCCCCAGACCATAATACCTGCTGTGGGGTAACTGTGGCGATCGATAGCGAGTTTGGGATTGTGGCGTTCACCAGGGGCCCTCCATACCCGGGCGAGATGATCATCAGTCCCCATAACGAAATGGCACTCATCACTAAAAACAACTCATTGCTAGTCTGTGGAATTGCACATCGCTCTGGCCTGGCACCAATGAAAACAGAATCACCACAATTTCACGATTAATGGCAGCACACATAATGGGCCTGAGATCGCAGATTCGCCTCCGCAAGACGTCGGTAAATAGTTTGTGGTCACACAGGAGCCCTAACACTGGCCAATAACTTGGATCAGGTAGCCATGGGATCCCCCCGTGCCTGGCGTACGATCAGTCGGTCCTCTCGACCTGTAGTCAACCTCGTCCGTCCTGAGCCAGTCTTCCGTGTGTGGGTGTCTTCAAGCATCCACTACTCCCAACATCATCGGACAGTAGAGTCAGAGCGATCCACATGGTCGGTTATAAGGTGATACTATCACCCTGCTGTTTTTAGCCCAATTTTTGATTCTCTCTCGAAGTCCGTTAATTGCGTAAAGTGACGTCTTTGACGTCATCCCGGCATTCTTCTTCACTCTGTACGGTTCCTTGGTACTCTCCTATATTTCTCGCGTTAATGCGACTTCATCTACGACCGCTAGATGGTGCTTGCAGAGCCACTGTCGGGTGTGCGGTCAAATGAAAACGCACCAACATGGGATCATGCGCATACCAGCCCGTACTCTTGCTATTTTCATTGTTTCTTGGCTATCGAAAAGTTTCTTCGTGGTGCGCTATTTTCATTGTCCTGCAGTGTACAACATATCTGCTATAAGTAATTTGGAAATATGGTTTGAATTAAGAGGACACGTTCTTAGAACTTAGAATACGCGATGATGATATTGTCTAAATGAGAGTAGACATAATCAGGCCCGGGAAAATTAACACATTTCTGCCATTTTGACTTTTTAGAACTCAGGCGTTCACACCACGGCTGCTATAATGCGCTGTCTGTACCACCGGCTGCATTAAAAATTTAATTGAGGAGCTGAATTTAATTTAGACCGTTTCATTTTAAAGTATTATTTAATGGCAAAAGATATATTAATGATTTATTTGCCTTATAAATCGACTTGCCTCAAATTACGTGAGCACCTAGGAAGCACCGCCCATGACTTCTGATTCATCCATCAATCTTAGGTTAATGCAGAACTTCCACGATTTAGCCAAAAATCCTAGCTCAGTGCCCGTTATTTCTATTATTTGCAATGACGAACGAAAGGGCCAGTTCGGTGTTTTTAGATTGTTAAATTAAACTTTTAACAACCCGTTTACTGCAATGGCGCATGCGCAGTATGCTATCTCAAGGGTATTGATGTTTATTTAACGTCTCTCGCCACTGCTCTCCCGTGGATGTTGTCATACGGATGCCGTTGTTCTAGCGGTCACAACCATAGACAACAGATGAGGTACACTGATTGATCTTCGTTTTCTGCACACGTCGCCAACACACTCTCCCAGCTCGCGTTATTAACGGTCAAAATGACGTGTTCAAACAGTGACGCGAATATTTGTTTACTTTTTCATTTTCAACTGATTCATGATTGTGAAAAATGTTTAGTAATACTTTAATATAAACAATTTGCATTAAAACTTGGCCGAAGACCGTGAAATAACATTTAAAAACACATACAGTATTTATGAAAAAGAAAGGAGCTAGTCGCAGTCGAACGCATGACATTAAAAAAAAACCCGTGTAAAAACAGCCATTCGGTGTTGCGACACAGAATTGGTTACTGCACAGCTTGTATTCAAACTATACACCATATTCTCTGTGGAAGTGGTACTGTATAGGTGCTATATTTTTTAACTTGTGCAGTGGATAATTTAAACCAAATTAACGTTGGGCACTCGAATGGTTTGCATAAAATGGCGTTTTATGAATGTTAAACGTTTTCATGTTCAGCAATACCACTCAAACCTAGGTGACTTGGGCAAACCACTGCTGTTGCCCGTTCAACACAATGTTTTTTTTTTCAGTTCTGTCTCTCTGGTTTCTCTTCGGGAGTTACGAAAGTTGAGGTCAAAGTGACCCGGGTCAAAAAGAGTTGCTAACCCTTTAGAATGAGTGGAACGCCTTTAGACACCTAAAGGCGTTCCTCATAAAANTTTTTTTTTTTTTTTTTGGTAGCCAATTGTATTCACAAATTAAATTGAAAATATACTCACGAAGTAAATATGCTATTTAAAAAAATAGCTGTACTAATAATACAATTATTTAAGTAATTCGGCGCAATTTTTGTTTGCTACATATTTCCCAAGCAAATGTTATTTTTAAAAATTTGTATTTCATAATCCACAACATCTTAAATTTAGTGTATAATCCCTTCGAATACAAGTTGAAAGGTTTTGGGTGCTGTGGTTTTTGTAAACAGAAAAGAAGGCGAAGCTCTCAGATAAGTGAAGCTCGCCAAAAACCTTCCCAGCCGACGATTTGCTGTCATAACTCCCGGGGCCCTACCTATGGCCGATAAGAGGAGCAAAAAAGTGCCCCTGGTGAATGGCACGCGAAAGAGATCAAAAATAGCGGCTGAATGGGATAAACCTACAATTGCATCCACTTTTTCTATTGCTCGCTATATCGGCGCGGATGCTTAACATGGCCTCGTGAAAAGCTAAAAGAGGAAGGGGAATGGGTAGGGGCGTAGCGATAAAACGCTGAGATACAAACATTAATTATATGCAATGAAAATTAAAACTGAAAACAATACTTCTTATATTAAGACATTTTATAGCCACTATAGCTGATTTTAATAATGCAAGCTGTACCCCTTTCATCCAGTATTGCGGTATTAGAACTGTAGCTGTTATTCTGTCAATTGGCTGCTTTATCAGTCTAGAGCAAATTTTACTTGCGAGTTGTTCCAATCTTACAGCATGTTATCATACGTATTTTAGCGCATGAGCTAATATAAAATTTTTGTCAGTGTTCATTTTTGGTTAAAATAAGATAACATAATAATAGGAAACGGAAATTAATTTACTCAGAAATAGTCCTGCAAGAGTACTGAGACCATCACGCATTGTTATCAAAATTAATCGTAACAGCAAACAACAGTGCTCTTTTATTCAAAGTGAAACTGTAATCTCTTCCAGCGAACCGCACATCTGTAAGTACGGAATTTGCGATTACGAATAGGACGGTTTCTGTCTGCGAACTCTAAGTACGAAACCACCGCAGCTATCAGTATGGTTCCCGTTTAGCTTGTACAANAAGTACGAAACCACCGCAGCTATCAGTATGGTTCCCGTTTAGCTTGTACAAGGTTATAAGACAAATTATGTGTATAAAAGTCAGTTTTTGTGTATAATGTCGCACAGTTGTGCACAGAAAGGCTGACAAAAATGAGGCGCCCATCATTATTAAGAGTAACAGCCTCTGATACTGCCTTACGTGAGTTGCCAGTGGGGTCGAGCGCAAGCTACGTATCACTAATGCGACCTTCTTGCCACAGGAGCTTGTCACGTCAGCGAGTACAGCCACAAAGGATCATGGACTTGTGCAGAGAATTGTGTGTCGAGCCTCAACTATCACATTTTTTCGTTAAACTGCTTCANCACAAAGGATCATGGACTTGTGCAGAGAATTGTGTGTCGAGCCTCAACTATCACATTTTTTCGTTAAACTGCTTCAAATAAAGTTGATGAAATAAAAATGGATGGTCCTGACATAACCATTAAGACATTATCGCCGTCATGTTTGTCTGGAAAAGTTGTATGACTTTAGTTTCCATTCAACATTTTGAAAATTAAACGGGTTCTAAAGTTTTTTTTATGTTTGACGGGCTCAGCCAACCAGAATCGTGCATGATAAACATGGCCATTCCCAATATCGCAAATCTTTAAAATTGCGAATAATTGATGAAAAAATTAAGTTATGAAGATACAGAACCTCTTTAAGCAATGTATTCACAATAATATCAATAACTCAGAGGGATTAAATTTCATTGGTCAGGAAATATATCTGATATATAAAATTTAAATTGAGTAAAGAAGTGAAAATAAATTACAACATTCGTTACCTACATTTCTTCCTGCAATTGACTGCACGGAAACAAAACAGCATTGTCCAGGAGCCAGCTCTGAAAAGTGGTCGTAAAAGGCGGAGATTTTTTAAATATAGAAGTTAATGGGACTTACTAGCCTGGATCCATTTCTGCTAGTCTGCCGCCTCAAAGCGGGTGGGTTAAGGTATGGCAGACGTTTGAAATTGCGAAAATTCGTCAAAATTGCAAGTATTTACGGAGAGCTGAAACTTGGATAGGAGGTACTACATGACACGAATATAACGAAAAACCATGTCTGCCACCCCATACCCGGTGGGAAGTACTGGCAGACGGCACTTGAAAATTTGTACTTTTTGTACAGAATTCTTAACTATTTGCGTACTTTTGAAATTTTGGCCATGGAAACATATGACATGGAGAGACAAATGAACCTAGTCTACCGGCAATAATCCAGTGGAGAGTACTGGCAGACGGAACTTGAAAATTTGTACTTTTTGTACAGAATTCTTAACTATTTGTGGGCCTTTGAAATTTTGGCCATGGAAACATATGGCATGAAGAGACAAATGAACCTAGTCTACCGGCAATAATCCGGTGGAANTGAAAATTTGTACTTTTTGTACAGAATTCTTAACTATTTGCGTACTTTTGAAATTTTGGCCATGGAAACATATGATATGGAGAGACAAATGAACCTAGTCTACCGGCAATAATCCAGTGGAGAGTACTGGCAGACGGAACTTGAAAATTTGTACTTTTTGTACAGAATTCTTAACTATTTGTGGGCTTTTGAAATTTTGGCCATGGAAACATATGGCATGAAGAGACAAATGAACCTAGTCTACCGGCAATAATCCGGTGGAANTTTGAAATTTTGGCCATGGAAACATATGGCATGAAGAGACAAATGAACCTAGTCTACCGGCAATAATCCGGTGGAAAGTACTGGCAGACGGCACTTGAAATTCAGCATTTTGTTCCGAGAATGCAGTTGAGTAACATTTAGGGCAGTGTTGTAACTTCAAATCCTCCACTCCCCCAGTTTCGAAGAGCACCTCTTCAACCCTCCTCCTCCCCACTACTTGGCTCAATTAGTAGATGCAATTTTCGCTGTGGTACAAGCATAACCTCGTGTTCAATTGACATTTTCAAAAGTAAAGGCTTACTGACAAGTTTGACATTCTATTATTTACCGACGTCATTGGTGATGAAATTGAGATTAATGTGACTATGAGAGAATAGCCCCAAGACCACCTGTGTACACAAAAGGAAAGGGTGTGTTCTCTACCTGTCATGAGTTGGTGAGGAAAATTCCACTAGGCACCCCCCCAGGTAGCAGGGAGTGGCGAGAGGCTGAAGTTGCAGCAAGCTGTAGTTAAGTCAAGTCGATAATTGCGACGCGTTCGTTTCGCCGTGCATGGAACTGATTACATTACGCTCCATCAGTACTCAAGGTAAGTCTATCAGATGTTTTCTTTCTTACTTTTTTTAATAACTAAGCATAAACACCACTTTACAAACAGAAACCAGCGCTGCCGTGTGAAATAAAAACGCCTCAACTGCAATGTTAAAAAAATGGGATTTTTACGAACCCCCCCCCCCCCAACACCACCCTTTTTCGACTTGCTTTTTTCGATGGTGAAGTCAANCCCCCCCCCCAACACCACCCTTTTTCGACTTGCTTTTTTCGATGGTGAAGTCAAAAATTTCAAAATTCGTTTCGGAAGTGGGGGTAATTCCGCCCATTCTTGAGGCGTTTCTCCTTTACATGTTTACACCGCTGATTTAGCGTGAGTTCTTTTGGTTTATTATTTTCTGAATAATACACCTATTTAATCGGTTGTCTGTCCACTGTCCGGGCCGTTTTTACCCAAAGGAAAAGTCCTAAAAAAGTCCGAAATTTCGCACACTCTCCATTTGGGCTCTAGTTGGTCCCTCAACCTCGGCAGCCCGATCCAACCACACCCTGGGTTACTGTGGGTTAAAAATGTAGTTTTTTCGAGCTTATTTCTCTCCTATCCATCCTACCAAGCTGAAATTTGTCATGCAGCTTCTGTAGGATTGCAGAGTAAGATTGACAAGACAGCGGCCCACCCTGATCAGCTGAGTGTAGCTCTATGGGAAATTTTCGCTTGCCAGTGCAGCCATAGTTCTATCCATTATAAAATTATACGCTTGAATAATATACCCTTGTGCAAACTCTGCAGCATTTTTTAAAATCACAAAATGAACATCGTGGGACATAAAAATCTAATTTTTTGAAGTTAAGACGTTCTCCTTGAAATTTTTTTTTTAAAAACTCCTTAGGGACAGTGATTTGTGTGAAGGTAAAACGCCTTACGGGAGAGTCAAGGCATTTCAGCTTCGAAAATATTACAAAAAAGTTAATGATAAAAGTTAATACTATTTTCAAAAAACGCCTTAGTGCAATTAATCGATTACAAATGTTTTTTTTTTTTTTTTGCTATTTTTTTCAAATAGTTGAGTTGAGTGAATTCCTATCGATGTTCCTCCAAAGAATGGGGTTGCTAGGATGTACTGCGGGGAACCTACAGCGGGGTTTCTATGAAAAACATTGAGGCGAAGTTTTGAAAAGTTTAGTTTTTGGAGTTGAGACGTTCTTCGGCAGTTTACTTGTCAATATCAGGACTTATTCAAAGTAGTCCCCAATCTGGAATTTTGAAGTCACCTGATTTTTCTTGGTGGAAAAATGAAATAAATATTCCTGACATAAGAATTAATAAAGCGTGTTTCTGTGTCCAAACAAGGGGGGAAATTTCTCCAAATGAAACAAACCACTATTCTCAATAATTCTAACGTAGCCTACATTCTCAGCAGTTTGAGATTTCCCTGACTAATTATCATAATGTAGGTATTCAACAAATTCACCGACTTTTCCATAACGTTTTCCAACGCTACAAAACCCCCACCTTTTCTATGTTTTCCAGAATGGGGCTACTCTAGGGTCAGGTACATGCATTACTTGCTTAGGTATTATGTACGACAAACCATTAATTGATGTGAGTTTGGTACAAGGATTATTTGCTTTATTTTAGATCACGATTTGGACACACTGAATGAATCACAAAAATCATGGCAAATGCTGGAGTTCCTCCACGGGCGTGCTCCATTCTAAGCATGAACACCGGACCTGAGGCACAAATAAAACCTTTTACTGACGTGGCATTGACTAAATGTCTGATAACTCTGAAAGCACGTTCCTACAACAACTTGCAGCATGCAAATTTTAATATTCCTACTCAGGTAGATGATCAAAATGGCTATCATAGTTCATGCTACAGAAAATTCACTGCTGTAAAACAACGACATTACTGTCCTTGAAGAACAAAGTTTGAAATGTGGGCACATAGAAACTGACTCTAGGATGGTATACCATTTGACTACGTTGAGAGAAGCTTCAAATGTGGCCATAAGAACTTGTGATACAGATGTGCTAATTATAGTTATTGGAAACATCCGGAATATTCAGGATAATGTGAAAGTTTGGAATGAAACTGGGTCGTTGTCAAGAAACGATCACAGATTTATCGATATTTGAAAAATCGTAGGCACGTTGGGTCCTGATATGTGCAGAGCTCTTCCTTCCCTTCACGCACTTACAGGTAGTGATTATACATCAGCATTCTTCCGCATTGGAAAAAAGAAACCTTTCAATATTGTCCAAGCTCAAGAAGACGCAAAACAAACTTTGTCAACATTTAGTAATAATCAAATACTATCTACTTCAGAATTTCGTACCATTGAAAAGTTAGTCTGCCAATTATACAGCCGTCACGGATTTCAAGATATCGAAGAATTGTGCTTGCACCTGTTCATGGACGCCTACAAAATAAATTGTGACATAAACCCGCTTAAACCACCAAAAGGAATCGACAGCACAAATTTACCTCCATGCAAGAAGGCATTACGCCAGCATGTACTGAGGGCAAAATACGTTACATTGATGTGGTCCAATTTACAACTGCCAGATCTTCCTAACGTAAAGGCTGATGAGTTTGGATGGATCGAAGTGAATGGATCCTATGCCATCAAATGGTACGAGGGCTCTACTCTTCCGGAAAAGTTGGAAGACATTGTCATCGAGGAACAGGTACCAGAAGATGAAGATGACGAAATGACTGATACCAGCGATGAGGACGACGAAGATTAGAGAGTACTGTGTTTTGGACTTTTTATCATCATTAAGAGTAAACATTTGTGATATATTATATGACAAATGAGCAACATTTTGTTATATTCTTATAATTGTATGGTGTAATAGAAAATTAAAGTCTTATTACTAATTCAGTTCTTACTATCTATTTCCTGGTGTTATCCACAGTTTGGAACGCTGTCCATCAATTTGTCTGTTCCCTTGCTGAGAGAGTAGGAAGCAGAACCGGAAAGAGGTTTTAGAAAATATCTACAGGAATTCGAAATATTGATGGACGTATAATAATTCCCACAGCAGCGCCTTCAGAAGGCCCCCCCTCCTTTTTCGACATTCCTTAAGAAAAAATATAGGTTGTAAAGTTAGGTTGAATAAAGTTGTAATGAAGTTACATAGTTTTTATGAAAGGGTTTGAAAAAAAAGGATTTGGTGACGATTACAAAATATTAGATTCATTTTGGGAACGAAGTGCCAATTCACGAGTACCGTCTGCCAGTTCTTTCCACTGGACTAGTACCAGCAGACTATGTTCATTTGTCTCTCCATGTCATGTAGTTTCCATGGCCCAAATTTCAAAAGCCCGCAAATAGTTAAGAATTCTGTACAAAAAGTACAAATTTTCAAGTGCCGTCTGCCAGTACTTCCCACCGGGTATGGGGTGGCAGACATGGTTTTTCGTTATATTCGTGTCATGTAGTACCTCCTATCCAAGTTTCAGCTCTCCGTAAATACTTGCAATTTTGACAAATTTTCGCAATTTCAAACGTCTGCCATACCTTAACCCACCCGCTTGAGGCGGCAGACTAGCAGAAATGGATCCAGGCTAGTAAGTCCCATTTACTTCTATATTTAAAAAATCTCCGCCTTTTACGACCACTTTTCAGAGCTGGCTCCTTGACTAGCAGTATCTCATTTTTAAAATAATTAAAAATAAATTCTAACTAGATTTTATTATTAAGATTCTGTGTGTGACATTTTCAAATTCATTAAAAATTATTTCACCCAATTTGTGTGATGGAAAAAATTTAGGGTCGTATTTCATCTTCATATTGTATTGCCAAATTTATTTGAAGGCTAAAATTAGATAGTGTGACAAGGGCTTGAGAGATTCGCCGTCGGTGACGTAACCAGAGGTCTCGCTGTAACGCTGTCAAATACATGAGGGACAGAGCGCGTCCCGCCATGCGGGTAAGATCTTAGTTGCATTATGAAGGTCGTGGGCTCGATACACACTGGCTGCTGTGGGTATTATTTTTCTACGTTGTTTTCCTCACACCTTATGACAAGAACCTTTTCACACTCGGTACATACAAATAAGAAAGATTATTATTATTTGATTATTAACATGACGTAAATGCACGAAAAAAAGACACGCAAGTTGCTAAATCAGCTGTTGATCTCCCAAAACTACTGGGATTTTAGCAGCTCATATGCAGGAGTCCTCACCACCCCCAGACATTATAATACAAAGACCAGGCAGGCACGTGCGAAAAACAACTTTTCCTCTTTTTCTAGGACCGTGTACAAATATCACACATACTAGAAACCGCTGACAAAATATTAATAGTAGGTAAGTTATTGGAACTAAGACGCTTAAAGCACATGCAAATTTGAAAGTAGTGCTAACAATAAAAGAAAACAAAATTTATTTATTTTAGAAAACTGTTTTTCTAAATTATTAATTTTGAACTTCTGAAATTATCTATTTTTTAAGAATCCAAAAATAAACCGAGTGAAACAGTAACAAAAAGCACTATTGTAAAAAAAATAATGTTATACTAAATAACATTTTTTTAGGCAATGTCCGAAAAAAATGGGGTAGTCTTTTGTACCAGAGTACTGATAGTTGAACATTTTGTTGAAAACTTAAATACAAGATTTTCTGTTTGATTTATATCATTCTGCAAAATCTTTATTATGGGTCTTAAGACTTCCAGCTGTCACAATCACTGCACTTAGTTGTATTTAAAATATTAAAATAATCTTGGTTTTATGAACACAAATATTTTTACAATCTCTGGCAATTTCTCATTCTCAACTGCTCCATCATTGCACATTATCATTTAGACTTAAAAGAATTTCCATTTATTAGGTATAACATCTACTAGTAATTGTGTAAGAGATGTCGCATAAGAATTGCACTCCTACCTTTACCTGACAAGCTGTATCATACATTTAGTTCGCACCTAAGATCCGAAACTAATACTGAAATAATGAATGTTTATCGGGTTCCTAAGTTAACAGAAAATAAATTATCTTTTAAAAAAATATATTTATTGTTAGTAAATGAGGGGTTAGAAAATTGAAAGGCATTAATTGTGTAAATATGTTACCGAACAAGCTGAAAATTATCTAACTACATACGAGAAATTAGTATGAAAAAGAAAAAAAGCAATAGAAAAATAATTATAATTGTAAGCATACGTTTTTGCGAACGAAACTAAGAACTTCCTTGCCCTTCCTCATTTCGCACTTCGTCCCGTCAGCAAGGGGGCCAAAAAGGTACAAATAAAACGAGAGCTGAAAGAAATTTTACTGTCTTCTATAAGTACTTCATACTGCATATTTTGTAACCCATTCATAATGTCGGATATAGCCGCCATTTTAAAAAATTGTTACTACAATTCGTATTTTTGTAATTGTCGCTCATAACATGCACATCAAGAGACAGCATATTATTACAATTGTACATTTCCTGGAAACTTTCAGTCCGGAGATGGCCCAAGGTAAATTTTCCACCCGGGCGGACTAGTGCGGATTGCTTTGTGCCGCTCCCCTATCTTCACGTCTTCTCACCGCTGTTCCTCAGGACCAATAAATAACCACGGGAATTTGGGTATTGCACTGATGCACCTGAGTGCAAGGATGTTCCTGCTAAATAGCTTGAATTATTGCCGTTAAGCGAGAATTATGGTTTTCCACTTGTAAGTTTTATTTGACAGACTTTAACACACAATATTTTTAATTTATACATTTGAAAAAATGTTAATAGTAAATAAGGTGACTTATATGTAGAATAAAATTATCGCGATACAATTTATTAAAATTATGCTTCTCGTGTTACCCAATTGTGTACTTCATTCACCAACGTTTCCGAATTTAAAAAAAAAAACTAAGAATATTGGATAGCCTATTCACTTATCTCTCTGTTCCCAATAAAAAATAAATATTTCTAAAACAACCTTTCTACAACCCCCTTAAAAGACGTTGTTGGCGTCATGAACCCCCCTCGTAGGCACCTCTGTTATAGACAATGCGGCGCCATGGTAAACAAGTACAACTATACCAGTGCTTCTGCGCATGCCCTTACACCTGCTACACATCTACCACGGAGGTATTAACAAGACGTTACCCAAAACTCCAGAAAAAAATTACTGATCATACTTTTTTTATGGGCTGGGTCTTGTCCGCCATTGTCCGCATCTATCGAGGGGAAAAAAACGCTTTTCTTATTTTTGGCGAGATCATATTTTTAAAGAGAAAGTTGAATACAGCCATTTTGTAAATTCGTTGGTATTTCTTAACTGTCGGCGCTGTTAACAGTTTTTCCTCAAAGACCTTTTCCATGAAATTACTGAAACAAATATTTAAGTGCATTCATTTTTTACGCCACCTGCTCGGCATTATTGTGCTATAATTCGCTGCGAAATGCTGTGTATGTATGTTGCACTGAGTAACACTCCTTAGAACGAGGTCACCGTCTCTACGAAAATTCCCCTGGTGGTGAACGGCTGGGAGGGACATTATCAAGTTGACTTACTTGGCTAGAAGCACGAAGCTATCTGTATCACTGATACTGATACAGAATGACACACTTCCCTTCGTGCTGATTTCAAGTGCAAAAAGCCATATATAGCCCATTCACGGTTACTTACAGCTTTTCTGAAGCCTTGCTTAGGCTAAGTTCTGCTTCAGGATATTCCTCCACCTCGTGCAAAAAAAAACTTGACAGAGTCTAGAAAATTACGAAATAATATTTTGCATGATAACTATTTCTTAGTAGGCATTACCAACACACCTGCTTATTGCCTCTTTTATTAATATTAAAAATAAATTAAATATTATAAATTACATATTAAATATAAGTAAAATTTCAATTTAATCAAAACTAAGGTATTTTATGAAGTATAAGACGCTTGTGATACGTCGCATATATAGGAGACAACCAAACACGTCATATATGGGGTGATTTTTTCAAAGGTTTGACTTTTAAAAAAATGTGAACAAACCACAATTAGACTATAGTGTGAGTATAACTTAAACTCCATAGTAGAACTTCAGATAGTGAAGAATTTTTAATTAGTGCTGTCAAGGGTACAGCTTGTTCGCGGTTATTTAAGCTCTTTTGAAATAAACCCATGTAAAATGCCCGTGTCCATAACATGAGGCTGTGTGGGTGGCGCAGCGACCATAGCTCTCGTCTCTCACATAGGCGAAATCGGATTCGATTCCCATCGGGGTCGCTCTCAAATTTTCGCACGCAGGAATCGTGCCGGACGACGCTGCTGGCCGGCTGGTTTTTTTTTTTTTTCGGGAATCTCCCGTTTTCCCCCGCCTTTGCATTCCGGTACTGCTCCACACTCACCTCGCTTCAATCTCCTCTCAAAGACACCGTTGTTAAAAACCGCCCAAACCTTTCCATTCCACTCCATTCCAATAAAGTTGGCAGCAAAGTATGAAAAGTAGTTCCATGTCTTGAGGCCCTGTTAAAATGTGATGCTTATATTTGTATACACTCTATTTGCTTCGTAAAACTTTTGCTTTTATTATATTATTAATCTATGCACTATATGGCAATAATTGGAATATTAATGACATATTTACGTTCCTAAAAATTTCAGAGTTACCATCTCACTGGCAAAGTTAATTTACTATGTACGGCAAAATGATGAAAACTGGGAAGGTAGGTAGATCCTAAGCAGGACAATCAAAACTGCTCACTTAATCTTGAATGGACTGCACCAGTTGCTGCATGCACGGGGAGGCAGTTCTAACGTTCTCCCACTCTCTATTCAGTATTATAAGTTGAGTTGAATGAGAGATTCAAAATGCGCTTAGCAACGAGGAGGTGAAGAGTGTACGAGATGGAGCAGCGACGGAGTGCAACGATGAGGTAAACAGGAATACCACGAGAAAATACACCGTTTGGCAATGTCCACAACGTTTCCCATATGTAAAAATCAGAAGTGACCCCGCCGGGAAATGATAGGCCTGTAGGTTGGCAACGCAACTACCTCGGCCCCCTAAGTTTCTTTTTGTATTTTAGGCTATGTTTTAAACATAATAACCTGAAGTAGATTACAAGTTATTCTTTGTTGTTTGTACACTTAACTTCTCTAATTTGCTAGTTACTCAAATTTAAATTTACGGAAATAAACCGAAATGGATGTTATAAAGTAGGCTTGTTTTATAAGTACTTATTGTTTTACGCCTCGCTCTCCCGGATTATTTAAGTCACTAAAATGCATGGCCTGGAACGCATCGTACATAACCGCCTGTACTAAGTTCCATAGTCTAAGTAAAAGGCATACAAATGTAAAGTGCATACAAATGTAAAGTGCAGCTTTAAAAAAAGCTGCATTAAAACTTTATTTTATTTCATCTTCTACAGTTTAGTTCCGAATAATGTACACATAAAACAAAAGTATATAATTTCTCTGCAGCAAGTACAATGAGTACGTTTACAGGCTTCCGTGCTTTGTTTTCACGGGGTTATTCGCGCCATCTCCATCTGAAACAGAAAATATAAGTGTCACATTAGATAAAAACGTACTTCGTTTAACTGTAGAACATGTTATGTTTGTGTATGTGTATAGGTAAGGTTTATTCTACTCAGGTTAGGAACAAAACGAGTTTTCTTATGGTAGAGTTTGGCAAAGGGAATATTTCCGCCGCTGGGTGCACAAAGGTCACTTTTAACTAAAATGTTAAGCTATGTGGACAATAAAAGAGAAAGGTTTTACTTAGTTACGTAATTGTTATATATTTCATTTGTGATTATTGCAACTATTTTATTTTTTAACGTAGAAAATAGAAGAAATCCGGTACACATGCGATACTAGCGCTTACCTAGTGGCGAAAAAATTTAGTTGCCAAACTAAAAGCATTGAGCTTCCCAACCTGAGTAGAATAAACCTTAGTATAGGTAAGCAGATAAGCAATGGCGATTCCAAAATAAGGCTTTTGGGCACTAGAGCTGGAGCCATCCCAGCTCGTTATCTTAGATTGAATTACATCATGGGCATAACATTATGATGGCCATCTTGGATGTGTCTTTAATCTTTTTAGATAACGTCAATCGTCCATCATTTTGTTCAGAATTTATCTTTGCAATCACAGATGTTTCTCGTAAATTTATTTTTATTTTTCTGCCATTGCAGTTAAGCATCCACCATAGCCCAAAAAAATAGTGTTGCACCTGAAAGAGGCTGCAGAACTGTAAAAAAATTGGAAAATGCAACAGTTTTGAGGTTCCAACACGTTATGTTTACAAACAAAAGCTACGTATATTGTTTTATTTTTCAAATTTTAAACTTTTTTTTTTTTATTTATTAACACATACAAATATTTTTGAAACTTTTAAAACTTATAGCTTGTGACTTATGATCCGATGCATCATTTCAAGACTAATTCGAATATGACATCAGAACCATTAATAACTAGGCACCGTTGATGTCACATCGGATTTAAAGACAAAGATAAGTATGAATGATATCAAAAGTAACTACGTCAAGTAACAGCTCACTGTTAGCATCTTTTCGATACTAATTCGAACATGACATCAGAACTGCTGATTACTCGCACATTCTCAATACCATGTAGGATATTACAAGCATAGATAGTAAGGATTTTTTTTTTCAAATTAGGACAAGCGAAATATTTATGAACTTGTCACGTCTATACTAAATAGAATACAACAAAGCANATCGGATTTAAAGACAAAGATAAGTATGAATGATATCAAAAGTAACTACGTCAAGTAACAGCTCACTGTTAGCATATTTTCGATACTAATTCGAACATGACATCAGAACTGCTGATTACTCGCACATTCTCAATGCCATGTAGGATATTACAAGCATAGATAGTAAGGATTTTTTTTTTTCAAATTAGGACAAGCGAAATATTTATGAACTTGTCACGTCTATACTAAATAGAATACAACAAAGCAGTATGCATTATACATAAAACACACAACTGATATTTCAACACCCCCTACAAACTCCATCACGTTATAAGAATGTAATTCAAGTATTTTAAAACTCCTAATAGTCATAGGTAGTTTACTAGCATACCACGCAACATGTCAGAGGGCAATAAACATTAGCTACATTGTAAAAGCTTAGTACTATAGTCGTGTTGCTTTAACACGAACTGAATTCAGCAGCCACCATCTCGGACGAACTTATGCACTGTGACATAAGGGTCAGAAACCTATAAGACATTAATGTAACATAGATTTGAAGGTAGTCTGCGGGTTACCTAAAGTCATGGGATGGGGGGTTAAATTCCAAGCAGTTTGCCATAGGAAGAATAGTGTCTGACATATTAGTAAAAATAAAAAAGGAAATCAACATTAAGTACCGGGAAGTAGGTCATAATCGTATTCGTTGTTCATGATGTTACTAACTATTATATAATAAACCTACCCACCCAGTACATTACAGTTATGATAACGCCAACACCAACTAAGCACATCCCTAAACATTATTAATAATACTCGTATGTTATTTAATTTAGGATTTTTTGCCATAGGCCAGTATTAATGAGTTTAAAAGTAAGTAATTATGTCAAATAGTACATATTCAGAATAGTGTTTTTTTAAGATTAATTCGTATATGAAGTCAGAACCTGCTAATTACTCATCAGCCCTCGACTGCCTGTTGTATTTTATAGGCATTGATTTTTACTGAGTTTTTTAAAATAAATTATGATACGCGGAATACATATAGAGCCGACCGAAGCTCCAGATACAAGGCAGTTTCACCTTATTATATCTCTAACACTAGCCAATTTAAAGTCGTAATTCAGTGACTGTTGTGGAGAGGGACATGACATTTGGAACATATCTGTCGATTACAGGTTATTACGTAATAGTAATGGACATCTTAACCTAGTCCATTTCATAAGTATACTCCAGGTCCAGAAAAAGCTGTTATGATACATTCTGCCGCAAGCCTTCTTATAAACATATTTGTCAGCGATTTTCGAACCACTGGAGATAGAGCTGTCAGATACCGATTGTACGCAACACTCTAGACCCTGAACAAGCCAATCTGGCGCATTATGCCTTAAACATAATTGAATGCCATTTTGGAACCACTAGAGGTAAATCCACCATATTCAGGTCGCAGGCACTTCTCCAAAACCCGAACAAGCTGATAGCAGACGGCTACAGTTCTGGTGCCAACAGACCATGTCCTATAATCACCATTGCCTATACATTCATGCATATGTATGTATGTGTGTACATGTGCATATGTGTATTTATGTGTTTGTGAATGTATACATCTGTGTGTATGTGAATGTATGTGCATGAGCACGTAGGCGTGTATGTACGTGCACTTGTGTATACATGTGTTTAAAGGCGGTTCATGGTAAAGTGACCACTTTTGAGACAATAGTTACTTTTTCCTTTCAGCCATTTTTTATGCTTTAACCACCTGTTTAAATAAATATTGCCATTTAATTAATAAACACAGTGTTTATATTCCAGCGCACTTGGAAGTTAACGTCTAAGGTTTAAATCAAATATATTTATTAACAATTATTCCAAATGATAGGTCTTCCAAAAGAGCTCGCTTTACCGTGAAAAGGCTTCTATGTGGTTTGATGCATATAATAGTATTCATGAAATAGTTTTGTAGCATTTATACGTCTGACAGTAAATAAAAGAAATATGAGTTGGTTTTTGAATAACTTAACCTTAAATTATAAGTGAATAAATATCTGGATACAAGTAATCTAGTAATATAAAACCAACGAAATTGTATCATAAATCCACAGAAAGACGTATACACATCAAAAATTTGACCATTCGTGCTTTGTCAGCACGCGTATGAAGTTATATGGTAAATTTGCAAAACATTTCTCATAGTGTGTGCTAGGGAAATGGAACTGAAATGCGCCGGTATTAGCATGGGAAAGGGATGTGACCAAACATGGGGTAAACTGTACCGGGAGAGGAGACCTAAATTGCCGGATGCGAACGAGACATGCTGCACGCTCGCTGCTCCCTGGAGCGACTTTCACACGACGCAAAATGGATTCTGCAAGAGACCCCGCATGAGAAATTTCATGCGAGAATGTTAGATGGGTTAATATGCAATTAGACGTCGGACAAATTGCAACAAAATGTCTGAACGGTTTTTGTCAGTACAAGGTGTTCTGATCTACAGAAAAAGTTTACCGCAATCTGACAACCAGAAGAGGGTTATTTTCAAGATGGCCACCATTAGCATTGACAATCTGCGAAACTCCTGTACCTTTGTTATTTTTAAGCGCAGGACAATTATTTTATATTAAACTTTGTTTTATTATGGACAAGGAATTCATTTCTACCAATAAATTTGGTCCATGGATAAAAATGGCGACCATTCCGATAGACGTTTTTGTATTATTATTATTATTATTATTATTATTTGTAATTCGTCGTCTACAACCACAAATTTTATGGTATTAATTATGTTTTCTTCTGTTGCAGGTTTGAAACATGAGCGCTAATTCAAGATCGAGTGTGAATTGTCCTATCTACAAAGACAGTTTGAAGGACGGAGTAGTGCTTTAAGTTCATGAGAAGGGTGCAGATGGCATAAATGCAGCAAGTGTTCTGAGAGGTGACAACGTTGTTGTCACAAGTGGTTGCAAATTTCATTCCAGAAAACTTACGGAACACGTTGAAAAAATATTTGTGGGAAAACAAATTTAACAGAAAGTAACCAGTATAGGACAAGCCATAGTACAATCAGCAATACCCAGGGCTGTCACTGCACCATTGCAGATTGGTTTAGCAGTACACATGCATCACCACTATCGATCTAATTTCCTCTTAATAATGATCTGGCATGTTATCAAGAGTGTAATATTACAGGTGTTATAGATATTTTGTGGGAGTTTTCATTCCTTTTCAAGCAGCCTGTTCCCAATTGGCAGGGAATGATATATGTCATTCACAAGGGGAATACTCATCCTAATCAGTCCTCTATCCTGTATCTGCCCATGATCAATACGTATCCCGATGACAAAACTTGCATTCTATCAACATTATAATGCATCAACAAATCTAACAGTAAACCCAAATCCCTCCTATAATAACTTTTTATCAACTCCTGTACTGAAAAGCTAGCGAAATCATTAAAGCTGCACCACAAGATTCACACTTGAAAAATATCGTATTTTTTAGCTTGGCAGTTTCCACACCTTAATGAATTTGTTACGAGCAATAGGTACACTAATGGATGGGACAGGTCTGAAAAGCATTTTAGAGGTGGTGTATGGTGAAAATGCAGTAGTGCATATGCTGAATGGTAAAGCAGTTGTAAGAGCTATCACAGACCATATTCCAGTGGATAATTGTCTTCATCAGCTACTTGTGCAATATATTCTAGACGAGAATACTGAATTCACTTCGCTAATAGATGAAACTGAGGATATGTTTTCGTGTCTCTTAAGGGACGAAAACCACTCTTGAAACTGTTTTCCAATCTAGTGCAGTCAGTAGATTCAGTGAGTTACTTGAAAAGAAGAAAATTGAGCTTAGTGCTCAATCTAAAATGAGTACGTTTTCGCTAGGATATCAGAAAATGCTAAGTACTGCACGAGCGCTGATTAAACCAGATCTCACTGGGTCTTGGATCAATCATTTGCATGAGAATTACAATGCATTGCCGATATTTGCAGCAGCAGGACGCTACAACTATCTGAAGAGTGAATTGGAGAGTAATAACCCTAAAGTCTACAGGAAGTTTCAAAAATGGTTGCACATCATTCATCTAACAGATCAATTTTTGGCTAGTCTAGGTTGCGACCCCACAATTGAGCAAACACTTATGAGGTCAGTTAAAACCTCAGGTGGTTTATCTCATGGAAGCATGATGATGGAAGATCAGCACGCATTGTGGACATTATCAGCCCCCATTATGTCTGAGTAAAATATCGCCATGCATGACATATGGAACTCACATACACCACAAGTTAATAACACAAAGATTCCATTGTCTCAAGAATTTAAAGAGAAACTTTGGAAATTTCGAAAATATATGCAAAGCTGTCATCATGTTCGTCTTTTTGTGCTGACCTCTCAATGAAAAATATCAGCAATGATAATGTGGTGAAAGAAGACGTCAATGTGCATGAGTACGAGTCAGTGGGAAGGAGCGTAGTGCACAGAATGCTTGGATAACTTGTATTTTCCTTCACTTTTAAGAGGCTCGGCAAAGAAAAGACCCTGAGTAGTTCATCTGCTGTCGCAGTTGCTCCTGGCAAAAGAATTGATCCTGTCTTACTCTTCCAGCGATTTTTTGTAGTCTCCAGGACAGGACAGCTAGATCTAGAAGAGAGTATGAGGTATGAGCTCAGTGCACACCCAACATAACTTTTTGACAACAGCATTCTGAAAAAGGCTGATAAACCATAATTATCCCATGCTATTGATGAGTATTTTAACAATTGAGTATCAAGTTAAACAACACTATATGCATGATCTATGTACGGAAATATATGTTATTGACAGAGGCTATGTGATACGCAAGCTGAAGTGTAAAAACGGAGATACGTATTGTAAAATAGCCAAGGCATATGCAGACTTTACATTTAAACACTATGGGTAGGCAACTGTTGTGTTCGATGGGTATGACGCAGGTCCTTCACTAAAGTATACTAATATATATAAGAGAAGGCAACAAAACATCCATTATCCAATAATTCATGTTACCAGTGATACTGAATTCGAAGGGAAGCAGGAACAATTCATTTCAATGGGACAACAACAAATCAAATTAATCAGTGAAAAAATGATGATGAGAGGCTGTATTTCAAACACTGTATTTTACATAATATAATCAGCCAAGAGGCATTCCAAAGTGTATTACATCAATAACTTGAAATCTATTCTCAGCAGATAGTTATGTGTATCATTGTTATTTCTTCACGCATTCACAGGATGCCATTCCACCTCGCGTATTTATGGTGTTGGTAAAAAAACCGTATTCCAAAAACTTTTAAATGGTGATTGTGTCCTTCATTCCTGTGCAACTGCATTCACTTTACCATGCAAGAACCCTGCTGATATAGTAAGTCTTGGCAGTTAAGTGATGGCTGTGACGAAGAAAGTCGTCACAGCCAAATCATTTGTTCATCCTGTACATTTCCTCAAACTGAGTCCTCCACGAAATTCCATTGTCCAGGAGTGTATATCAGACCATGATATGTATGAGTATGACTAGTGAAATAAATCCTGTGAACTGGGGTTGGGAACTCGATGGCGATGAACTTGTATCAGTAATGTGTGATATGAATGCTGCACCAGACACTCTACTGAAAATGATACATTGCAATTGTAAAACTTGTTGCAGCAGTAACCGTTGCAGATGCAGAACATACGGACTTCCATGCCATTCTGTATGTGGATCATGTCAATTTACTCATTGTGACAACCAGGTGTCTGATGAACTAGAGGACAGGGATGAGGACTAATATACAATGTAGGAGTGACTTTTTTTTACCTCTTTATTGCTGAACTTTTTCTTGAGCTAATAGAAACAAACAACTTAATATTTGTGTTATTTGACCTAGTAACTGGTATTGTACCTACANACTTTTTCTTGAGCTAATAGAAACAAACAACTTAATATTTGTGTTATTTGACCTAGTAACTGGTATTGTACCTACATTGTTCATTGTTGGCCACCATGTTTGATCCCATGGACCAAATTAATTGGAAGAAAAGAATTCCTTGACCATAAACACAGTATGTTTGATATAAAAATAATTGCTGTACGCTTATAAATAACAAAGTTTCAGTAGTTTCGCAGATTTTCAAAATCAGCAGTGGCCATCTTGAAAATAACCAACTTCCAGTTTTCAGATTGTGGTATACTTTCTTTCTGTCGATCAGTACAACTAGTAATGTCAAACACCGTTCACAGACCATTTGTTGGAATTTGTCTTGGGTTTGGGGCACTGTTTTTGTTTTTTACTAAATTGACCCGTCTAAATCATTTCATGAGAAACGAGCCCACAGATCAAATTTGCAGCAAAATATCTCATTCCGTGAGAAAAGTTTATGACTCGTAAAAGCCATTATTTTAATATTGAAATCTTATGAGCACACGCTATAAAGGCTCCCGCCTACCTGACCCATGAACTGCGTTGCAGATTGTTTGAAAACACGTTTTTCTACGAAATTATTAAACGTGCTTCCAATGTGCTAATCTACGAAAAGAACACACACTTCAGACGAGGGCTATTGAGTGCTTTCAAGACGTCACGTACGAGAGAAACACCATTTTTGAGTACTCCAAAATGGCTAAAAACGACTTTTGCAAAGCATTGTATCTCAAAATATACCGGACAGTTTCATACACAACTACTGAAGGACTCTGCATTAAATATTCCTACAAACTTTCTAACAATAAAGTAACAGGGTTACCGCTGAAAGTCCCATAGGTACACGCAGAGAGACGAGAACTCTACACGCCAGTTCAGAGCCTTGCGCTTAGTGGCGAAGGGGCACTTGATGCGCGTGGTAGTGTCGTCCTTATTGCTCCCGCGCTTCTCGGCCTCAAACGCGAAAAACAGCTTCAGGTAGTTGAGAGCCTTAAATAGAACATGATATTTCTTGTACTCGTCCAACAATTTCTTATTGCACTCTGTTCTCCACGTACTCGACTCTGTTTCCAAAACAAAATTTCCAAGAGTTCTTCACTAAAAATATATCCCTCCTGATTTGTCTTCGCCCAGCTAAATTCTTTGCCATTATCCTAACTCCCTGGTTCATATTTAGGTGGACACATGATTAGCAGAGAAAGACCAACAGAACCACTCGTTCCGTGCGAAACTCTCTTAAAAATAAGGACATGAGCCGTCTCCGGTTTTTGCACGCGAGGTGTGTCTTGAACGGGAGTGCGACGTTGCACGGGTTCTGCGTGTGTGTTGCGTCGTGTGAGAGCCGCTTGCAGCACTCACCGCAGTAGGGGCTGGATGCTCGCGTGACGACGTCCAGGACGCCGAAGGCTTGGTAGCGGTCGTCGCTCCGGCCGATCGGCCTGCAAGTCGACCGCGTGCATCTCCTGGGCCGGCCACTGCGAAAACACAAAGGCACACATCGTTTTGCTGCGGTTCTGGCTTAAGAAAGCTTCAGATTTATCTGCTCTTTGAATGATTATTTATGATTAAGTTATTGAATTAAAAATTATTGTTAACGACATACGCCATTACGAAAAATAGCATCATAAAGACACAAATATTGAATATAAGCCAAGAGTGGCTATTACTAAGAGACCATATCAAAACATATAAGTTTAAAATAACTACTTTAATTAATTGTAGGTGTCTGTTTGTTTATATAAGATGTATTAAATTTTTTTCTGGTACTACATACATCTGAAATGGTGCATATCTATAGTGATAATATTTCGTTTAATAAGCCTCAGGGCTATACCATTTATCTGGGGTGGGGGTGGGAGAGGGCGAATGGTTATCTCGTTAACGTACTAATCATACGTAAATTCACATGTTAAATGGCTCATGTTGATACTTTACGTGGAATTCGAACCAGGAATGTGGTGTGAAGATTAACGCCTAATCGACTTCGGCCACAGAGGTAGCCAACTCCACTGCAACCAAACCCTTTTTATCATTTTACCACGAACAGTTCCATTTTATTGTTTACATATAGACATATCAGCAGTTGATTGTAAATTTTCCATTATTGTGCCATAATTACAAACAGTTGATTTTCTTTTGTTTAATTGCAGGGCACCGTAAAGTATTCACGGAGCGATCAGCAATAGCTCTTATTCTAGATGCCTCACCCCCCTCATTCTTCAATAAAAATAATAGGTGACGTTGTTTCTGAATGGAAGGCTACAAAAGCCAACAATTTTTTGAGTTCTAGTGCAATTTAGTACTCATTTATTACAATATAACCCTGCCAAAGCATGTCACGGACTCGGTGTATTGTGGGAGGGAAAGATCGGTGAGCTGATGTAATAATTCTCACATGTACTGCCGGCAAGAGTAAACAAACAATTAAATAATTAGGGGCTAAAAATAAGCACATACAGTTGCTGTAAACCTTTTAAAGAACGCCTTTTACCATATGATATTCAACATTTGCAAAATAAAACTGAAAATTTTATGTACAAGAATAATGCCAAGATAGCTGTTATTTGTTCACTTCGTGAGCTACCGAACAACTAAACCGATTTACGACGTACATGCTAGTTGAACGGGGCCTAGAGATGGGAGGCGACTCATGTAGATTTAAAATTAATCCGACTTAAAAAATGGCGGTCTTCTTTAAGTTAGGTGACACGTCATATAACACTGTCATTTGAGTAAAGTATACTGTGCAGTTCATTATATATCAAAGCATTGAAAATTTTTTGTACCTGCTTGACTATTCCGAATTATAGTTACCATCCATCTCAACAATGTTATAAAGGTTTTCTTTTAATTACACAAAGTTTTTTTTTGGTGCTACCAAATTAATTGTTTGTATAGGGACAATGAAATATTNAGGTTTTCTTTTAATTACACAAAGTTTTTTTTTGGTGCTACCAAATTAATTGTTTGTATAGGGACAATGAAATATGTTGTTGTTGAAGCCAAATAACGTTGTTATTCTTATTTGGTTTCCCCAAACAAATATTTGGTTAGTGTAACAAATTTCGATTAATATAAAAAATATATGAGCCCGACGAAGATTCGAACCTAGATCGTTTGGGTCCAAGAAACCTCAGTTAAATTTACTACTAATCAGAAATGAGTGTTTTTTTTAATACATAAAGTTAGAATACTGGATAACGTGGGCAAATAAATTGTTCAAGTTTTACAGCTTTGTTTTTTTAGTTTCCTGTTGATCTTGTTTCATTAGGACGTTCATACCAATATTAAGCATCAATAAACACACTTACAAACACACTGTTATTCAATCATAATTGTCATAAGAGATGCAAATAAACTCTCGAGCTGTATTTTGGAACGAAGNATAATTGTCATAAGAGATGCAAATAAACTCTCGAGCTGTATTTTGGAACGAAGGCAATAAAATGAGTGGCCAAACAAAATATACACTTGTTTCAACTAAATATTTTGTTGACAGTAATTTATTTTGTCCCGCAGATATTTCGTTAATTCAAGCGTGTATTTTGTTGGATGTACAAAATTTATTTGGTTGCTTTTCAAGTTGTGTTTAATCAACAAAATATTTTGTTGGGTATGTTAACTNTTGGATGTACAAAATTTATTTGGTTGCTTTTCAAGTTGTGTTTAATCAACAAAATATTTTGTTGGGTATGTTAACTACATATATTTTTGGCCATATACAAACAAATATTTTGTTCACTAGAACAAACCTTTCTCTCAGTGTATGTACTATTTAAGCATATTGTGCCATATCAAATATCCTAAAATCATATTATTCGATAGCCCACTTATTATTTACTTAACTTGAATATTAATGAACAATTTTGATATTTTGTAGGAGTAGATATAGATTTTTCGTAAAAATAATTTCCTTGTTAGAAATGTTTTTTGTGTGGTAAGTAAATGATACGTTTCATTATCTTCCCCTTGAGAAAGAAGTTTCTTTTTTTTTTAGTATTTAACTTTGATGAAGTATGGGCTTGTTAATTTCAACTGCATGTCAAAACAACAAGATATATAATATCCTTGATATGGATTTACATTTGTACTCGCCTTCCAGTAAGGTAATACTTCGAGTCCTGTTCTGAACATTTTTGCTTTGAGATGACGAAATACACTACAGATATTTTTCCAGAGAAAATTGGTACGTATTTTAAAATTTACTCCTCCATCAAATTACTTAACCACATGCGCTTGTTTTCTATTACCTCTCCGGTTATTCTCAGTTTTTTATCCAGCGATTTAGGCACAAATGAATGTAACTGCTTTATAATGCCTATAACATGGTATAAATCACAATCAAGACATGATTGGAAATATTCACATTACGACAGCAATGTACAGTCTGGAGCTATACCTGGGCTAGGTATAATCGTCCATCTTTTTGTAACACCCACATTCGCTTCAGTAGGTAAATGGAAGCGCATATTTCATATCTCTGCGACTTTTATATTAATTACTTCATTAAAATTAACCAAAAAAACAAATAAAATTCCATGTTAGTTTTTTAAATTATATTGGATATAATTTGTATTTCATTTCTACTCAGTTAGTTTTGTTTGTGACAAACAAAAATTTCGGACGGAAATTTCGAAATTTTTTGCTGGTTTCATCATGACATTTAAAAAAAATTCTGGCAACGTTCTGTAAAAACGCACAAAGTCTAAATCCAAAATAGTGAACACTCAATTTTGTTTATTTACAGTGAATCCACTGATACGGGGCACTGGTTTCCACTGATTCTCTAGTCAGCAGCAGCTTGTTAAACTGAATGTTAAGAGAGTGTCACTCCACTGATTGAAAATACTGATTCATATTTAGAGTGCGATGTATCAGATANATACTGATTCATATTTAGAGTGCGATGTATCAGATACTAAAACATTTGCGTTTGGATTCTTCGTGTACTCTAAAAACCATATGGATAAAGGAAAAAAGTTTGTTTAAACTAACGAAATATTTGTTCTTAGTAGTAATGATGGAAAACAAATATAATTTCCTGTTATGAGACCTATTTTTGTCTTAAGAAAATGCCATGAGTAAAAAACTGAGATTTAACAACCAATAAAACTAACTGAGCATATTCTCTCGTGAAGTCAGCAATATCCAACTTAAAACTAATCATTTCATTGAAACGCCTGTATAAATTCGGTTACAAGTGTTCAAGAAAATGCTTATAAGGACGAATATTCCTCTCAGTCTGAGTGCAGGCTGTATCGTGTGAAGGCACGTGGGCATGCACTCACGTGGCGTGTGAGCCTGCGGTCCTCTCGCGGCCCCAGAACGTGCAGTTGGTGCTCGAGATCGCCTCCAGGTAGACGTCCACGCTCCTTGTGTGGGAGCAGCCCACGATCTCGTCGATGTCTGTGAAGCAAGAACAGTATTGCCATGGAGCGAGCCCGAGAGTCAGCAGCGATACAGAGTAAATTGCAGATCCTGGTTTTGAACCCATAACTTGCAGTCCGAAGAAACGCCTTTGCGATTTAAGAATGCAAACAAAGCGGACGTAATAATGATTATTTTAGGACCTAACCAGCTTACTGCAGGTTAGTTTCATTATTTTGTAGACATGTCGCCACGGTGACCATGCGCTTTGTTACAAGGGGTACGTACCATCTTCTGACAGTGGAGCGAAATCCGCTGGCGTCTCTATTGAGAAGTTTTTAGGATTACATCCAGGTTGAATTTTCCCGCCGTTCAAATAATAGTCAATGTCCCCTGAAACAGTTGAAGGAACACTTGAAACAGCTGAAGATACACTATTTTAATACATATTTTAAAAAATTTATGTAGAAAGGGAAAGACAAAGTTACCCAAACATATGTGGAAAACGAAATCCAATTAAAATTTAAAAGAACTGGTATGAAATAAGTTTTCGTAGCCCACTGGTAAGATAGAATGTCAGATTTTTATATTTTGTGTTTGTTCGTGCATTTTTAAGGTAAGCAAGTTGGAAATTATTTTAATTTAATTACTTATATGCAGCTATATAAAACTTATATATATCCCTTTAGTTAGAAACAGCTTGGAAACATTTCTGCTGATGTCTAATATTGCACTTTTCTATATTTATGTAGTTCTACAAATAAACGCTTGGTAATTACTTAGCTACATCAGATTTCTGATACGCAAATGTGCGTGTGGGATATTATGCATATACGTATATACACACACATACAATGTGTTTTAAACTACATGTCGAAATTCAAACCACGGCATATATGGGGCAATATAAACAAGAAATTCTTGTTTCAAAATGTTTGGAACATTTTATCTAGTATTTTTTAATTGCAATTGAAGTTAGCAAAACAGCGCCGGGAGTCAGCAACTTCGCGTATCTGTGTGCACGGTAGGTAGATATGTCTTAACGTCTCGTTGACAGCGAGGTCATTAGAGACGGAGAAAGTTGTTCAGACAGGCAGGAATGGGTAGGAATCGGCCATGAACTTTAGTAAGGAACAACCCCAGCATTCGCCTTGAGTGATCTCGGGAACCATGGAAGACCGAAATCAGGATAGCCAGGCGCGGATTCGAACCCACGACCTACCGAATGGGAATCCAAAGTTTAACCACTGCGCCACCTCGCTTGTTTCTTGTGAGCACAACAAATTGCATATCACGAAGGCGAATGGAACTGGCGCACCATGCGGAGAGTACCTGCACATAGGCCACCATCATTTCGAAGTACGTGGGCACTACTAGTGATTGCTGGTTAGTATATGCGTGTCAAACTACATGAACAATGAAGGATTAGCAATTGAGTAGTAAAGGCTGCCATAAGTGATTGCATTTTATTTCCAACAACACACAAACAGCAGTAATGGCGGTGAAAGGTCTGCACTATAATGTCTCGATACTTATGCGTAGGCGTATGTTCTGTAAATAGCGTGTATGATAGCCGCACTTGGGACGCCAGATAATGATGTAACGTAGTGTCGTGAAAAGTGACGTGACGCTAAACGAAATGGTAACAGGAATGCAAGGTACGCTCCCGTAATGTACGACAAATGTAGGTGTTACTATGTGTACTCACTGCCGTCTTAATATCACGCCTTACGGTATGACAGAACACTATGTTACCACAACAGTACGCCTTCTTATAGTGTGAGCGTGACATTGCTGCGACAGCAGTACGCGTGCGTATCAAGTACGGTTCAAGAAGTGTGCCAATCCTGGCTGCGCCCTCACGATAGTCCAAACTGGGTGTGAGAGTAGTGTACTTGTAAAAGTCAGATGAATTGCCACTTTTACACCTTGATAACTTAACAAAAGTGTGAAAACTGGAACTCGAACTTATTGTAGTGACTACACGTGGCAGTTTTACGAATTAACTTTGCCCGGCCCCGTCCAGACTATATACAGTATGACACACACATTTGTGATCTTACCAATGGGAAGTAACATGTACAATTTACACACTTAGGAACACTGAAGTCTTGTAGGAAACGGTTTAAGACAGAACAAGCACATATGCACTACGAACACTAGGTGAAAAGTGCTACTGGATACTTGAATGACAACAGTACTCAGTAAACATATTTCTGTACTTGTTGCAAAAAATTATTTGGAAACTGGTTGCCAAAACTTTTCTTGTACCTCTATAGAAACAACATATTATTTTGGGAAACATACAAAACTGTTTATGTAGCTCAATAATTATTATAAACTCCAAGTCTACAACATTTGCTTGTTAAAATTCAACATTAGTTTTACAAATTCTACACTAAAGTTTTGTGAAATTAACTCTAATTAATTTGTAGTATTACAAAATTATATTTGGCAACAACTAGTTTCCAAAGAATTCCTTGAACAAATACAAATATTTTTTCCTGTGTAAGTGGAATTGTTAAAAAAAATCTTGAAATTAAATTGCTGCTAAGTTTTACTTAGTTTTTCCAGAAAAATGAAATATTTCATCCATATGACATTCATTAAAAGTTTTCAACTGATCTGCAGCTCGGAAAAACATTGAAAATTTAACTGTAAAATATTTTACTTGGGGTAGTGGCCTTCGCAACACTAGTGCCTTCGTGATGGTTTAGAATAAGCATGTAGAAATGTTCAAATCACACCAAATCTTTAATAAATATTCAAAAAAATAGTTACTTCAAACAAAACTTGTGCAAATAGCTAGCGATAGGCTTGAAACTCAGTTCAGGATTCCCCGTATGAAATGTCGGGGAAAAAGTCAACTGCGTGAGAAAACAACATAGCGGAGCGAGAAACGTTCTAAAATTTGTACTAATTTTGTTGCGTAAAACTTAATTGGGAAATTGGTTGTCAAACTGTAGGATTCCGAAGGTCTTGACGTTCTCGATGATCAGGTACGACGACAAGGCATCTCTCCGGATGCGCAAAAGCCCTGGGTGACGTCTTCCCTATGTAGGCTCACAGGCTCACAGTGCTAGCATACAGTCCATATGTGGACCTTAACTGATGTCGTGCGAGTTCAAGCTATCTAACCTCGTCGAAATATACTCGGAGGGAGGCTGTAAAGGCCTGCTTCTTATGTAAAACACCTTGCTTCTTCGTCTATTCTAGACGGCCTGCAAATTCAGGGGTGCGAACTCGGCTTTTGCTTGTGTACAGATGGTCGTCGAATGACGCGCCAGTACCGTTCGCCTTCGTGATATGCAACTTGTTGTCCACGCAGGTATGTGAAGTTGTGGACTACCGGCACTGTTTTCGTAATTTCATGGTACACGGCACCGCATACTTCGCCACTACTCACCAGAACATTAGGAACTGCACAGAAATCGATTAAAAATGTGTGAAAGCATATCGAAGGCACATTGCAGAGTTACAGGNCAGAACATTAGGAACTGCACAGAAATCGATTAAAAATGTGTGAAAGCATATCGAAGGCACATTGCAGAGTTACAGTAAATATTCCAAATGCCGTCCTTCAGAACGAATTCATGCGTCAACACGCCGTTACACGAACTTCGGGATGCGTTGATGTATCTCTGGAGAGTTCTTGATCGTTTGTTAGTNCAGAACATTAGGAACTGCACAGAAATCGATTAAAAATGTGTGAAAGCATATCGAAGGCACATTGCAGAGTTACAGGAAATATTCCAAATGCCGTCCTTCAGAACGAATACATGCGTCAACACGCCGTTACACGAACTTCGGGATGCGTTGATGTATCTCTGGAGAGTTCTTGATCGTTTGTTAGTCCATTCTCTAAATCTACTCAGGTTCGACTGATGCTACAGCTGTGATGGTATTCCATACAAGCATGATCAAACTCGCAGGCCATACAATGCACGTTATGTAATAGTAGCTGTAGTAAAGAAATTAAGCTTTTCCGGACCTACGTTCATATAACATTTTTCCTTCCGCTACATGTGAGGATTNTATTTTTCCTTCCGCTAGATGTGAGAATTGTTTCTCCGAAGTATTGCCATGTATTTTTGCAACATTTTGTATACTAGATGAATTTTCCTAATATTATGGTACTAGGATTTCTTGTTTATATTAGTCCGTATATGCAATGGTTTGGATTTCGACATGTAGTTAAAAACAGCTTGTATATGCATATACGATATGACTATGGAAACTTTTTTCATATTTGTGATGTTTAATAATTGTCATTGAAATTTTTATGAAATAGTTGAAGGTGATATTTATCACACTTATTTATTACGAAAAAACACAGAAACTTCAAAAAGCACCTATTAGCGTATTGGTAAGAGATTCGGAAGGCGAGGAATATCAACGAGTTTTGTCTTTCCTAAAATAACCTGTACATTTCTAAAACAAATGCGTTGAAAGGTTTGAAAATATTGGCAAATAAAATTAGCAATACAGATTCGTATCTCCATTTCGTAATAACTATTTGATTGTGAAATACTATTTTTAAAAGTCAACTGCAAAAAGCCTAAAATATATCGTGCTCCCGGGGAAATAGAGTGTAGTGCCAAAAATCGTGGAATATAACGATTTAAAGATAATGGCGTTAAGTGCCACTGTACCGAGAATTCTGGGAAATTCTGAGACTTATATCAGTTGTAATCTGGCAGATCGTGACGTCGTGAGTCATTCTCAACACAGTATAGACTGTTCATAACAAGACGACGTGAATTATCGTAGTTCGAAAGGAGCATGGTACTGGATGCTAGATAGATGAAGCATTCCATTTCCGAAGCTCCGCGGGCATTCAGCGTTCCTCGATCTGCCTTTTCATGTTTGTACCACGGATTTCAGCTACCATAGGATATGGCAGCAGAAGACCTTCGAGCCCCTATTAAAACAACAGGCGTATTGTCCTACGTATGGGCACGTGACGTCGTTGATTGGACGCTGGAGGTTGTCAACATGTAACGTGGTCCAGTAGGTCACAATTTTATTATTTTTGCACTCGTGGTATTCTTCGGTTGTGGTTCAGGCATCATAAGGCCTTGGGATTCGGATGGTAACCGATACATGGCTCTGCTTTTGGGAGATTGGCTCTTAAATTATATTATTTTAATGAGGTGTAGGTGACCATTTGCATACCTTCCTGTAATTCATGTACCCCTACAAAAGCAAATACTCTAGCAGTTTAATGGATAGTGTCATCGGATCCATATTGCTCATAACTGATTCGAAAAGCATTCTGGATATTTTGGACTGTTGATGTTGTTACCAAGTTCGCTTGACTTGAACCCAATCATTAACATAAATCTACACAATGTGCAGATGAGGTGGGAAACTGTGGAAAGCCATCCAGATGGCATTCTCTCTCTCTCTCTCTCTCTCTCTCTCTCTCTCTCTCTCTGGGTAAACATTTCTTCAGAAGTGCTCTGTCCAGTAGCAAAATCGATGTCATGTGGAGTTATTATTCTTTGCCAGACTAGAGGATGTCATACGCGCTGCATGGCACATATCCCATGACTTTTAACCCTAGTGTACATTTAGCATATACCTACTTTGTTGCTAACTTAAAAAAATCACACGTCACTGTTGATATATGGACCAGAAATTTTAAAGTATTGTATAATACCACATACTNTCACACGTCACTGTTGATATATGGACCAGAAATTTTAAAGTAGTGTATAATACCACATACTGTAGCATGAACTTAATTTATTTCCAGGAAAATCACCCCCACCAGTTCTCCTCTCGTCTNCATGGCACATATCCCATGACTTTTAACCCTAGTGTACATTTAGCATATACCTACTTTGTTGCTAACTTAAAAAAAGCACACGTCACTGTTGATATATGGACCAGAAATTTTAAAGTATTGTATAATACCACATACTGTAGCATGAACTTAATTTATTTCCAGGAAAATCACCCCCACCAGTTCTCCTCTCGTCTNTGTATAATACCACATACTGTAGCATGAACTTAATTTATTTCCAGGAAAATCACCCCCACCAGTTCTCCTCTCGTCTCCTACACTATCATACATATAGAAAATGCTATATTCCTTATTAAAACTTACAATGCTACTTACAGCCCAATTCATATACTGAGAGATAGAAACATCCTTTCTTAAAAATCGAGTTTATAAAACTTTTTTTCCCCAAAATATCATAAACGACGTGAAATTTGATTACAATTCGTGGAATGGAGTTATATATTAGAGATATTCATCATAAAACAGATCCTTGTTAATAAAAATAATAAGGGGGATGGGAGGCACTCTCTTATTGTGTAGAACATTTTCTCCATAAGCTTTTATGGATGTTTGCTGCTAGCTTACTGAGCAGTACGACCTAATTTAAAAAAAAATCACCTTCTTGTTGCAACTATCCAGGACCTACCATTTTCGTTTGAAAACGCACACAAAGGTTTCAGCGGTCCAGGAATATTTCCTAGGAATTTTTTTGTTATAAATAGCTTCTGAAATTTTGTTTGAAACCTTGTTTTATATTAACTACGTGCGACCAGCCGCGGGAAGGAACAGAGGAGGCTGGAATGCTTCCTCAAGCCGCTACCATTTCTTCGTCGACTGTCTTGGTTCAGTTCAGACATGGTTGCGATTCCCATGAAACCTGCACGTCATTACTACGTTATTGAGCAGTGCGATCGTCCCTTTTCAATNCAGACATGGTTGCGATTCCCATGAAACCTGCACGTCATTACTACGTTATTGAGCAGTGCGATCGTCCCTTTTCAATAAGTCATTACACTTGCACAGAGATACATTTTCCCAGAGATATAATTTGTTGGCATTTTCCCAGAGCACCAAGCATTCCAGGAAATGACTAGTCAAGAGTATATTTGACAGTGGCACTGCACGGAGACTGGTAGGGGTCCGACTGGGTAGGAGTGCAGGGGGACGGGAGGCCCCACCTGTTACNCACTGCACGGAGACTGGTAGGGGTCCGACTGGGTAGGAGTGCAGGGGGACGGGAGGCCCCACCTGTTACATGAAGCTGTTTGCCATAGTTAACATTTGTGTGACAATGGAGACAGAGATAACTGAGACCACTATGGGGAAGCCTTTTTTGATTTGCAATGTACGTCAGTATGTTGTGGACTATAGCAACAAAGAACAGGTGACTCGCTGGCCATATGTTGATTCTAAGAAAAGTAAATGTAAAGGCAGAATATCTTTAAAAAAAATACTGCTATAGCAGTTGAAGCAACTCATGTTTGTATTGCGGACGAAGCGGAAAATAAGCGAGAAAAAGTATCGTTAATGCAAACAAGAGTGCAGGGGAAACAGATAATATGATTTCAAAAATTTACCCCGAAGAAGTAGACACGCTCTTTAATCAAGGATATGGCCTTGTGACTTCACTACCATCACATAGAAGTACCGAACAATAATTACATCGCATTCGAAGAAAACGTACGGGGCTTACAAAAGACCCGGGCGACCCTGAAGGAGTAAGATTAGAGGAAAATTACCTACTTATGAACGACGGTAGAAATGACCTACTTGAAGACAACAGAGGGTCTAAAGACAGGACATTGGTGTTTGCCAGCGAGAAAGGAAAATCTTTATTGACAAATTGTTCTTCATTCTTCGTCGACGGAAACATCAAGAGTTCAAGCAAACAGTTCGGGCAGTTATTTATCACTCACGTCGATATTGAAAATTCCTGGGAAGAAACCAACACTATTCCAGCAAAATAAAAAACGAGAAACATATTATCGTTTTTTCAAAGCAGTGNAATTCCTGGGAAGAAACCAACACTATTCCAGCAAAATAAAAAACGAGAAACATATTATCGTTTTTTCAAAGCAGTAAAAACAACGTACCTATATGGAACCCTGTGGCACTTACGATGAACTTTGAAATGCCAACCATCCAATCAGCTGAAACTCTGTTTCCTGAAGCTGAAATGTTTGGTGGTAACTAGATACCATTTTAACCATTGCCTATGGAGGAAAGTGCAAGATTGCGGCCTTGTTCCTGCGTACAGAGAAAAGGAAACATTTCGTCTTCATATTCGAATGTGTTCTGCACTAGCGCATGTTTCACCATAAATGATTGATGAGCTTGGCAATGTAGTCAGGAAAGTATGCCTGAAAATGAAAAACTACGAGTGCTTTATGACAACGTCGTCGATAAGTGGCTTGGAAACGAGCATATCCCAATGAATGTGTGGAACTGTTGCGGAAGACGGCACTCGACTAACAAAGTTTTTGAAGGATGGGACCAAAGGATAAACAGTTCAACTTCAGGACCACGTCCAAATGTATATTAACTCGTCAAGACTCTTCGACAGGACGCAGAGTACTACTACCACTCTTTCGACATAATAATATTGAATATTGATGGGGAAAAAGAGAAATAAATAGCAGTTAAGCTTTATCAGACCATTTTAAATGCCTTAAAAAACTCTGACTTGTTGGCCAACTTAGATCTTTCCTTGCTGGCACAGTTTACGTTCAGAAATGGAAATAAAAGCAATACTTGTAGGACTGCTTGAGAGCTAGAATCTAGTTACAACTCACCTAGAATGAAAAAAAAATTACGAACTAACATAGAGTGAAAAAATATATGGGGAAGGATAAGAGACTACCTGCTAGTTGTGTTCCCTGGAAACGACACAAAGTCGGTTGAAAGTCTCTTACAATTTAGGCAGTTCTTATGTTGATATTCGTTCTGGGCAAGTGTCGCAGTCTTACATCTGACTCACCAAATACTACATCAGGTAGAAATATGGGCACCGCGCAAATGTTACTCCGTGCGAGTGTCATTCCGTGCAAGTGTTCCGATTCCCTTTGCCAATATCGCTCCCATACATTTCCGAGATCGATGCTACATATTAAAACTGACTACCACCAATACTGTAAGTATAGCAGTGTTGCAGAACCTTCTGCGCCGTATTGCAGCTGTGATATTTAAAAAATGGAGTATCCCGAGCGCTATATAGATTTCAATTGCATAGTCGGTATGTGTGATTGTCTGTTTGAATTAAAATGAAGATAGTTTAACGAATGATCGGCGGGGTTAAGTTTATGATCAATAATAAAATATTAATTTTAAGACCTCCCACCAAATTGCCAATCCCAAAAAAATTTATGAATTTGATTATATTTAATTTTAATAATATATATGAATATAGATTTTCTTTGACAGTTTTTGAGATATTTCTAAAACATATAATACAAATTATTTCTGTGAAAACATAAGAGAGAAAAAAAGAAGAAATTAAGGAAGTGGATCCTTGAGAAGGCAATAGCTGAGATGGCAGAATTGTGTATTTATATATTTGATATATGTGGTGTACATTCTGGCCGCCTTTTGTTTCTGTTGATGAGCACTGAAATTAATGGTGGTTCATCAGTGTTGTCAGCAGTAAACAGCCGGTAGTAAACAGTAAATATTTTTTTCGTCGGTAAGTTCATAGTTTTGGACGCTTGGCAGTGGTATTCCTTAAAATTAAATACAAATAATTAAAACTATGAATTTAAGAATTATTTTATTTGTCTCTTGAGTTGAAAGAATTCTATCGCATTTAAAAATAGTTATTCATAATTACTTGACTAAAGAAACTATATTTTTTTAACAACATATAAATCCGTTTTGAGTTTATTTTTGTACTGAGTTTTCTCGGAATTTCAGGAAGGACTATTTTATATTCAATGATCCTACCATATGCACATTTTAAATATCTCTGAGAACGCACGACAACTGGAATCGTCCACCAAAATCGCGTTACATTGAAACCTCTGTAGCATCAGTAAACTCATTTTTTTTCAGTATTCAATATAGCCTTTCGCAGGGTGCCGCCCAGCAGCACGCGGAAACGAGCGCCGGTGATCACCAGTGCTCGTCAGTAGTATCGGAACAATAGCTAACGTAACTGAAACGACTGGCCAGTGAAATCAATGAGTAACGGAAGGCGGCCTCACCGGCCGGGGAGCTGATGCCCGCGCCCAACAGCGGGTCCGCGGGGGCGATGGCCGTGTGCAACACCTCCACCAGCCCGGCGTCGTCCTTGTTCAGCTGCACCACTCTCGAGAAGTTCTCGAAGCCCACGTCTGACGGGTCTAGCGCTGCAACACAACACACCATTAACAAATACTACGACGAACAGCCCCGCGAATACTGTTTGAAGGTGGGGGGTGTTGTTCTGGTTTAGGGACAACGCCTTCAGTGTTTCGCAATGAACACAATTTTCTGGTACTGCCGGACGATACCGTTGGTCTGCGGGTTTTGTCGGGGATCTCCCGTTTGTCCCACCCTTTTATACCGGCGATGCTTCATACTCACCGCAATCACCCTCATCGGCTTTCAAGACCTCGCTGTTAAGAGTCGCCCAAATCTCTTCTCTAGGGATACGAACTTCGGAAGTTAAGTCATACACATCTGTNAGACCTCGCTGTTAAGAGTCGCCCAAATCTCTTCTCTAGGGATACGAACTTCGGAAGTTAAGTCATACACATCTGTGAAAATTATAGTATTTCGTACAAAATTATAGTATGTTAGCAAAAATTATTTGGCAGACACTTTAAATTTATTGNTGTGAAAATTATAGTATTTCGTACAAAATTATAGTATGTTAGCAAAAATTATTTGGCAGACACTTTAAATTTATTGCGTATTGTATTGTTGATAAATAACTACAGTTTTCTATATTTAAATATTTTAGGACATGTAAATTTACAACACACTAAATAAGGTGTTAAAAATGATATTGTAGGCTAGAACTCAACACCTTAGGTGTTTTTACCATTCCTTATATTTATAGGCTATTTATAAATCCAAACCAACCCAAAGATAAAGGTTATAGTTTAATTAATGCAATGATAATGTGGGTAATTTTTCATTGTAGTAGTTCCGCGTACTATTATATGTATATTTCCTATAGTACATCGTGCAAAACTTTAAACGATAGTACAAATACCATAATTACGGTACGATTCACATCCCTGGTCCTAACAGGCTTATTTCGAGCTCTCACATGCGCACACAAGACAGATGCAAGCATTCATTTTAGTAGAATAGTTATGATGAACCTGTGGCAAAGGGCTGGGGATCCGGCGCTGGCGCCGGCGCCAACCCGTCGCCATGTTGTGACGTCACCCAACTGCCATGTTGGGTCTGCGTGCCCTTGACCTTTGACCCTAACCCTATGACCTGACAAACCAAAAAATCGCAAAATTCTTTTATAATCCTAAAAATTAAAATATTATATAAAAAGTTAAAAAAAAATCAAAAATTTAAATGTATAATATTTTGGCACAACAGCGCCTGGCAGGCACCAGACACCGTTTATGCTCTGTCATTCCGGTTACACAACCGCCATATTGGATTTATGTGACCTTGACACAGGGCCTTTGCCTTTCCACATGGCCTTGACCTTGTCCCTTGACCGTAACCTTGAATGGCCTTTAAAAAAATAACTACAAAAAATTTTAAACATCCAAGAAAAATGTATCAAATTTTTTTTAAGAAAATTTATAAAAAATATTATTAAACATTTATTTAAAAAAATTACATTTCTCGAGGTTTCTACACCACCATCTTCGCCAATTTTTTATTCGTTATTTTGTCGATCAATTACTATAATTCCCTAATTAGTTGACAGACCTCCACCCCCTTCCATCCATTCACATTCCGTGTGCAACCAACTTGTTTTTTTTGTTTGTCATTTGTTTACATTTTCAACACCTAGGTGGCGCTAGTGTATTATTTATCGATTTCGCCACCAGACGAGTTGGTGATTTAGCCACCACGTGGTAGCCATATTTGTTTATGTTTCTAAAGTACCTATATGTGGTGCTGTCAGTACCCTCCATATTGGATTATATTTTCAACACATAGGGGGCATTAATTTCTTGATTTTGCTGCCAGGCAAGCTGACAGCACCCACCCACTCTGTCTATTCAGCCGCCAGGCGAGCTGTCGACTCTCATATTTTTTATAGGCATAGAAAAATCTGTAATTTTCATTCTATTAAAAAAATTATTTTTATAATTAGCAGTATACCTACATGCATGATACAGTACTTTGACTACTTGCATAATTTGTTAAAGATACATTTTTATTGAAAATTTCAAGTTGTTTAATTTAAAGTTTTCCAATTTCAATAATGATTTTTNATTTGTTAAAGATACATTTTTATTGAAAATTTCAAGTTGTTTAATTTAAAGTTTTCCAATTTCAATAATGATTTTTTTCATTTAATTTTATATGTATACACATAGTACAATTATAATATTTGCAGTACGTTTTACTTAAATTTATTTCAATTCTGTGGCTTTTAAATTCTAATTTTATTCTTGCAAACTAGGTAAACATGAAGTAAAACTCAATTTTATTCACATGTATTTTTTTTTTATTAATTTTATACAGTTGCTCATGCCTTCGAAAAAATATTAAAATATTCTTCGATATATGCATCATGGTTGTAGGGCACAGTCTTTTAAGCATCTCGCTATTTATACACGTGTTATCATTGTGCGGAAATATCGTGACATTTTTTACACCGACGCACTGTGCAGGGCAGGTTATGTAGGTAACTGCACTTTTGAGGACATACACCAAAGTCACAAGAGACCTGCTTGCAGTAAACCTGGTATAGTGGTACTGATGAGAAATCTCTGCGTGTCTAAGTAAATGGTCGCTATGTCTGAACTGCTTACCGCACCTGTCACACAAATATGACAGACGACAGGGATTCTTGGCACAATGAAAGCTTCCATGGCGCAGTACGCGTTAGCAGAAAGCAAATGTTTTATAGAAAAGTGATACTGATGACGATGTAGTGGTTCGGGCAAAGACTCGGACGGACCTTTTAGAGATGTAGGTAGGTGCTGGAGTTAAAGAAGCAGATAACGCCGGCAATTTTGTTCTAGGTATCTCAGACAAAAAGTTATATGGATCCATTGAAGATTTCGTAGGCGTAACAGCTGAAAAAGTAGATGGTACTGTACTATCTGTAGATAATAGTGTTGCACTGGTGGCAGTATATGCTGGTAGTGATGTCGGTGACACAGCTGAAGAAGTCGATGGCACCTTACCAATCTGAAACGATAGTACTGCACTGGTGGAAGTAGATGCTGCTAGTGATGTAGACATCACAGGTGAAGAAGTCTATGACGCTGATAAAACAGGAGACATCTCACTCGAAGAAGAAATTGATAGCGAATAGCAATTTACAGGTAGTATCCACTCCACTTTAAAGTGGAGTGGATACTACTTGTAAATTGCGTAGAAGCTAGCCGAGACGATCCACCTTTCACATTAGCCGTTGTCAAACTAAGCGTCTCAGCTGAACCCCCCCTCCCCCANAAGCTAGCCGAGACGATCCACCTTTCACATTAGCCGTTGTCAAACTAAGCGTCTCAGCTGAACCCCCCCTCCCCCATTATTTTCCAATTGCTCATAATATTCGCGTATGCAAGCCCTTTGAGGTCATATCGACATTGAACCAATCATATTACACCATTAAGACATTGTTCGGACATCAACCAGTCCATCACCGAGTTGCCACGTGATTGCAGCTGACAAATCGCATACAAGCATTCGGACATCACATGCGGGAAGGTAAGCAGGTTTTAGGAGNGCATTCGGACATCACATGCGGGAAGGTAAGCAGGTTTTAGGAGCTTATAATTATTATATAAACTACACATACAGAGCAGTCCGTCAGACCCTGTGGAAACTGGAACACAGGTGTACGATGTGGATATGTATAGACCTCGATAAAGTTTTAAAGGATCGTCAAATTTTTTGGAAAAAATAATCATTCTTCGTGTGCATGCGAACTTAATTTTTTATAACAAAAAACCGTATGAAATGTATTGCAATATTCAGGTATTTAGTTTGCAAAAAATATTTCACTATTAAGCAGATTTCACTCTCGTACAGCGACGACAACGAGAAAATCAAAGTTTTCACTTTTTTACCGCCTTGTCCATAGAAGCACTTCGACTGCACCACTCAACATGCGTTCTGTCAGCTATCGTCCAGACGCATGGACTGAGGAGGGATGCAGGACATATTCTGTACGTGGAAATTCCGGTCATGTTGGACTCTGGCGTAATTCCCTATTACCCAGTGTATGTGCTTGGAAGACGCCCGAAATCAGTGATATTTGTCTTCTTATTTAGTTACCAAACACGCTAGTATCACTAGTCATTCGCCACCGTCCAACCTCGTCGAGACGCATAGGAAAAGACTTCACGAGTGTAAAAAAAAATTAGGGCATATTGCAGCCAGTGCATTGCCAAGACCATGAGATTTTGGAGTTATGTTAATCCCTATCGAATGCTAGAAAATTAATTCTATGTACCATTTTTTTTGTAAATAAATGCTGGCTCAACCCCTTCCATTCCATGCCATATCTGCTGTCCATTTATTTTTAGTATCGCNTTTTTTTGTAAATAAATGCTGGCTCAACCCCTTCCATTCCATGCCATATCTGCTGTCCATTTATTTTTAGTATCGCCCAATAGAACGCACTGGTAAGTTCAGAATGTCATTACATCAGGTCGCAGGCCATCAACGAGAAACGTAATATGTAGCCGTCACTGACGGGAAATGGGGCCTCGCATATGTAAGATGTGACGTTTTAGTGGCAGCAGCGACGGCGACGGCAGGTGAGAGTTGGTACAACATTCTCAGTTCACAAGTTGGCAGCCGTGGGTTGCACTTTACTCTTCCTGCAACACAAGCCGGACAGCCAGCGGCTCGCTCACAGCTATCTACAACGCGCTGTCCGTACAGCGGGCTTCGCGCTAGCTAGCCGCAGTTTCAAAACAACATCATAGAGTACAAATTCATTTTGTCATGTTTAACCCCCTCACTCCAAAGTCAATTTCGTAACAATCCACAGACGAAAACAAACTCCTCACACGCAAGTTCCTACGGAAAAAAATCAGCTCTAATTCGTAAACCGTGTACATTATAGTTAGCCCAGGANACTCCTCACACGCAAGTTCCTACGGAAAAAAATCAGCTCTAATTCGTAAACCGTGTACATTATAGTTAGCCCAGGAAGGACCCTACCAGACGAGTTCAAAAAACGTGGGACCTACTTGCTAACCTCTAACTTCTAATCGTTGCCCTGCCAGTGAATATATTTTTTTTCATGGTAAAATATTCTTTGACCTCGTGTTATTTCACACAAAGGGNGTTGCCCTGCCAGTGAATATATTTTTTTTCATGGTAAAATATTCTTTGACCTCGTGTTATTTCACACAAAGGGGGTTTTTTTTTTAAATGTAACAATGTAGCAGCCACGCCTTGCGTAGATGGATCTGTTTTTATAAAATTGCTACCGGAACACGATTCATTCAAAGAGANAATGTAGCAGCCACGCCTTGCGTAGATGGATCTGTTTTTATAAAATTGCTACCGGAACACGATTCATTCAAAGAGAAAGACTTTGAGCGATGAGACTATAATTATTTTTTGAAATAATCTTGTCTAAAAGGACTGGGATATTTCGGAAGTTATGAAATGTGTATGACCCCCTACCATTCTGTGAGCTACTTTCTTCTACTAGTTTTCTATATATATATATGTTGTGTCCGTTTGTTCGGACGTGTATAACTCCCAAAAAAATCAACCAATTTTGATTCTGTTTTTTTTTNTATATATGTTGTGTCCGTTTGTTCGGACGTGTATAACTCCCAAAAAAATCAACCAATTTTGATTCTGTTTTTTTTTATAAACCTTCCTTTCGTTACCACGAGTGTTTGTTTGTCTTTCTTTTTTATCTGTATTACCTGCGAAGGNTTTTTTTTATAAACCTTCCTTTCGTTACCACGAGTGTTTGTTTGTCTTTCTTTTTTATCTGTATTACCTGCGAAGGTACTAAAATCTGCAAAAATCTCATTTTTACTATGCTTTCGCGTCAGGAAGCGCCTTTGTTGACAGCTGTCTGTTTTAACATTTCAGTTTGTTGTTTTCAATGTATTATTTCGATTGTTTTCAGAATTACACATCGGAAAGGTGAACTGATAGATCACATATTTCCAAACATCGCAATGAACTATGTTGATTACAGTTGGACAAGCGAGCGAGCAAANGTGAACTGATAGATCACATATTTCCAAACATCGCAATGAACTATGTTGATTACAGTTGGACAAGCGAGCGAGCAAAACTTGCAGCAAAAAATAAAGATATTTACGAAATAAACGACAGCATCCTTGAGAAAATTCGAAGCGAACATGTCACATACAAATCTGTGGATGTAACATTACACGAAAATGAAGCGGTAAATTATCCAAGTTCACTTGATGTTCAAGGATTGCCTCCACATATATTAAAATTTAAAATAGGAGTGCCAGTCATTTTATTTCGTAACATCACACCNATGTTCAAGGATTGCCTCCACATATATTAAAATTTAAAATAGGAGTGCCAGTCATTTTATTTCGTAACATCACACCACCAAAACTTTGCAACGGCACACGCCTTGCAATAAAAAAAATGATGGGCAATACTACAGAAGCTTACATCTTGANCCACCAAAACTTTGCAACGGCACACGCCTTGCAATAAAAAAAATGATGGGCAATACTACAGAAGCTTACATCTTGAAAGGTGCTTTCAAAGGAGAAGAAGTGCTTCTTCCCAGAATTACATTTATTCCATTAGAAATTCCCTTTCACTTTAAAATAACACAGTTTCCAGTCAGATTGGAATTTGCAATGACAATAAATAAAGCTCAAGGGCAGTCTATGCAAATGTGGGGAATAGATTTAGAAACAGAATGTTTTTCGCACGGCCAATTGTATGTGTCGGATTCTAGAGTAGGAAAACCATCAAACTTATTCATACGCGCGGAAGATGGTAAAACTAAAAACATTGTATACAAACAAGTACTTCAAGAATAAAGATTTTGAAAATAAATATATTTCTTTCAATTAATTTCAAAGAAATGAATAGAACCAACATCTTTTATGCCACAGCAATGCGTGGCCGGGTAAGCTAGTATAAAATAAATTTTATGAGTAGGAGCATGCGGTGTGGATTGTGGTGCTGATTGTGGTGCATGTGGTGCTGATTTTAGTGCATGTGGTGCTGATCGTGATGCATGTGGTGCTGATCGTGATGCGTGTGGTGCTTATTGTGGCATTTGTGGTGCTGATTGTGGTGAATGTGGTGGTGAATGTGGTGCTGGTTGTGGTGCATGTGGTGCTGATTTGTTGCATATTGTACTGATGGTGCTGATTGTGGTACAGGTGTGGTGGATGTGGTGCTGATTGTGGTGAATGTGGTGGATGAGGTGCATGTGGTGCTGATTGTGGTGCAGATTGTGGTGCATGTGGTGCATTTAGTGCATGTGGTGCTTATTATGGTCAGTGTGTGTGTGTGANGATTGTGGTGCAGATTGTGGTGCATGTGGTGCATTTAGTGCATGTGGTGCTTATTATGGTCAGTGTGTGTGTGTGATTGACGTATAAGAAAGTGAGGAATGAATGTTTTTTCTTACTTCTTAGTTTCACAACATTACANGTGTGTGTGTGTGATTGACGTATAAGAAAGTGAGGAATGAATGTTTTTTCTTACTTCTTAGTTTCACAACATTACAATATATCGTTGGTTTCACTGGTACAATAAAAAAATTCACATTTAATTTTTATACGGAAAAAGAGGAGGAGTTCAAGCAACCATTTATTTACAAAAAAAATATGTACACAGAATTATTATTTTTTAATTCGAAAGGGATTAATATAACTCCACAATCTCATGGTATCGGTAATCCACTGGCTGCAATACGCTCTAATTTTTCTTTTCGCAATCGAAAAGTTTTTCCTATACATCTCGACAAGGTTGAACGGTGGCGAATGAATGTTTGATAAATCAGAAGGCAAATCGCACTGATTTCGAGCGTCGATAATTTCAGTCCTGCGCACGCTCTACAAAATCGACTTCCAAGCACAAACACAGGACACTCGCAAATTATGTCAGAGTCCAACATGGCCCGGATTTCCACGTACAGAAATCGTCCTGCATCCCTCCTGTTTTAAAGTGGCTTCGTCTACTTTGTAAATATGGTATCATTTAATAAACTATCACAAGGAAAACATATGTCACGCTGCATAAACAAAACGTCACCTGGCACACAATTCACTCAGTTGGCGTACTTCCAAGGTCACTCTTTATATAAACACATACACAGTAACCGCACATAAACTTGCAGTGCTTACAAGCGATTGTAGTCTTAACACAATTCTGTGATGAAAATCCCATCGTACTTTCTGTACTAAGTTATAAGTTATGCATGAAATTAAGAAGATAACTATAAAAAAAGAATATAGACAATTCGCGGTAAAGTGAGCACTTTTGAAAGCCCTCTCATTTAGAATAATAGTTAATAAATATATTTTTTTTAGCCTTAGACGTAAACTTTCGAGTGCGGTGGAATATATACACTGGGTTAATTACTTACATGGCAATATTTATTTAAAAAGGTGGTTAAATGATAAAAAATGGATGAAAGAAAAAGTAACCAAGGCCTCAAAAGTGCGTACTTTACCGTGAACAGACTATACCAGCCATTAATAGTTATAAAAATAAATTGCTCGAAGACCCAAGTATAATGTCACGTAAAAATATATTTGGGGACCTGTTATTACATTAAAATTAAATATAATGGGCTAACCCGTAATGTGCCCGATGTAGAGTCGTTTCCCCATGTAGCCGGCTATCTGGCCGCCGAGACTGAATCCAATAACGTGGAAGTTGGAAGGAGAAGCTCCTTTGTTTTCAATCATGTAACGCCCAAGCCTGCAAATGAGCAAAACGTCAGTAGCGTTAATCACACAATAACGGTTTACACACAGAGATAGAGNTAACGCCCAAGCCTGCAAATGAGCAAAACGTCAGTAGCGTTAATCACACAATAACGGTTTACACACAGAGATAGATAGATGTAGATAGAGATAGAGAGATAGAGAGAGATGTAGAGAGTTCCCTGTTCACATGGAAGGAGCTGACGGACAACAAGATTGGTCGGCTGACTGCTCCACCTGCTGGAAACCCCCGATGCTTCTCGACTCTGTAGAATGGATATGGTGTAAATATCACATGCACAGTATGTTCCAACACAGAAAGGAATTTTGCTTACAGAACAGCCGAAAACCGTTGGCTTGGACTCACGTTTAGCTCACATGTTACATAAATACGTGTATTGAGCGACATACAGTTGACTCAGTGGTTTAGACTCTGGCCTGTCGCTGCTACCGCCCCTGGTCCTTAACCGAGAAAGAAGTTTTGTTGTTTGGTGCAACCAAATTAACGGCTTGTATATGGACAATGAAATNCCCTGGTCCTTAACCGAGAAAGAAGTTTTGTTGTTTGGTGCAACCAAATTAACGGCTTGTATATGGACAATGAAATATTTTGCTGTTGAAACCAAATTATTTTGTTATTCGTACTTTGGTTGCCCAAAACTGTATGATTTGGTTGGTGCAACTAATTATTGGTTTTGTTCGACATACATTAAATAGTTGCGATTATTATAAAGAATATTTAAAGAAAGATCGAGATTCGAACCCAGATACCACCGAGGCTTGAAGGCCTTACAACTTCGTATAGAATAGACAGTGACGTCACGAATAGTAGGACAACATAAGTAGTCAATATAGCTGGGNGATTCGAACCCAGATACCACCGAGGCTTGAAGGCCTTACAACTTCGTATAGAATAGACAGTGACGTCACGAATAGTAGGACAACATAAGTAGTCAATACAGCTTGGCATGTAGCGGGGAGTGTTTTTATAAAAACTATGGGTTGAAGTGTAATAATACAATATGGTGTTTAAGTTCTATGTTCCTCAGTGTCTTAGAAATATTATTGATAGGAAAACACGGGCGTCTTTTAAGTTTCCTGACAATGAAACGTGAGTTTCTTACTCGGGATTGCTATCGGAAAGGGTTTATTAACGTCCCCCGGTGTTATGCCTGTGAGCTTATCAGTGGACGGCTTACAAACTAACTTATGACCTAACTTAAACTAACACCTATGATTTGCCTAGGATTCGAACCCAGAGCCTCCCGTACTCCAGACCAGCAGAGCGTCAACCGACTGCGCCACGGGAGGTCGGCTACATACAACCTTAGCGTTGAACGCACTTCGGGCCGACAATGTCTTGACGAATACGTTTTATCGACTTATTGCTTTCAATAGAAAAAGTAACACTTAAGTTTATTGCAGCACGCGCGTGTGTACTAGCATAAAAACAGTCAAGGATAGTTGCTTAAGACTACATTGAGGTTTAGTTGTTCCATGCCCATTACATATAGCGATTTTTGCAGTATTTTGTGTTAAAACAAAAACAGATTTCAGTGAGCTGAAAAAAATTTATTGAGACTATTTAAATTTTCATTTGTTAGTTTTTATAAGTTATTTCAAAAACCATGGATATTTTACGATATATGTATAATACACAGCGAGCTTCACTCCTAAGAGTTTATTTTTTATAGTAGCTTCCCCATTAGTTAAATAATTACTTATTATATAAAGAGAAATTAAGAAAAGGCATTGAGAATATACAATTAAATAACATATCTGTATATTTTTCCCGTGTTTAAAAATGAGAACAAAGTGAACGCAGCAAAAATTAAGAAATGGCTTACAAAAGGTTGATTTATTCAAATAACGTAATCATTAAGTGATATATGTGAACATCTTTACTTGTTTACAAATGACAACAGAGTGAAAGCACCGAAAGTTTTGTATTCCGAACTGGCCATTTTCTTTTCCCGCGCTGCTACACATTCCAAAACAATGTGACGTAGCGATTGTATTGCCTACCGCCAGTGACATCACATAGAGGTTGCAAGGCCTTTAATCTCGGTGATAACGGCACTACGCCGTAACAATCTCAGCTTACGTGACTACTAATAAAATGGAAATGTCTTTTAAATAAATACAATACAAATATTGCACAACATACGTAAATAAATATTGCAAACTTTGTAGCTTTACTTGTTAGTTTCCTGTTGAAATAGTTTGATTAGGATGTTATACCACTATTAAGCATCAATAAATGCACTAAAAACCACTCTAACTATTATAACTGTCACAAAAATTACAAACAAACTATCGAGCTGTATTTTTGAACGAAGGCAATCAAATGAGTGGTCAAGCAAATATACACAGTTGATTCAACTAAATATTTNTCGAGCTGTATTTTTGAACGAAGGCAATCAAATGAGTGGTCAAGCAAATATACACAGTTGATTCAACTAAATATTTTGTTGACAGTCTATGGCCGAACACAGAGGTTTCGTTTATTCAAGCGTGTATTTTGTAAGATGAACAAAATCAATTTTATTGCTTTTCAAGTTTGTTTACTGAACAAAATATTCTGTTGAGGGTACTAAATGTATATTTTTTGGCCCTATACAAACAAGTATTTTGTTGGCTGGAACAAACCTTTCTCTCGTTGCTTGCTCACTCCCAGGCGCCGAAATAATTAAATATTTCAAACGAGGATATCACATGTGGAGAGTGGCGGCCAGTATCGTGGCGTGGAGGTTTTCTCAGGGTGCTCCGATTTCCTCACATTCCACCACTGCTNTCGAGCTGTATTTTTGAACGAAGGCAATCAAATGAGTGGTCAAGCAAATATACACAGTTGATTCAACTAAATATTCTGTTGAGGGTATACTAAATGTATATTTGTTGGCCCTATACAAACAAGTATTTTGTTGGCTGGAACAAACCTTTCTCTCGTTGCTTGCTCACTCCCAGGCGCCGAAATAATTAAATATTTCAAACGAGGATATCACACGTGGAGAGTGGCGGCCAGTATCGTGGCGTGGAGGTTTTCTCAGGGTGCTCCGATTTCCTCACATTCCACCACTGCTCAATCCCCACCTCATCTCACTCCACTCAATCTTCTGGCTGGTCGGAATGACAGATTTTTTCCTCTGGTAAGGAAGCCGGCTCCACTTAATATCAGCCTCCAGTCGTCTATGGTGATGCAGACTGTGGCAAGAACACCATGTGTATTTATACTTGCAGAGATTCTGGTCTGCACTTCAATCCACCTCACGGGTTTACCGACACTCCCGATGCTAGTCCGCGAACCAATGTTAGGTGAAAGTGGCAGATTTGGGCGGTGACTTAACAGCTGAGATTTTAAGCACCAATGGTGGTGAAGCGAGGTAAAGATAGAACAGCAACAGAATGCAATGGTAAGGAGAAACGGGGGTGTTTCGAAAAGCATCACCGGCCACCGGTAACGTCAGCTACGTTTTCCACTAGCGAAAATCTGAGTCAAATGTTCCGGGAATCGAGCCTCGTTAGCTGAGGTGGAAGACGAATAATCCGAACACTATACTGCCGCGTTCCCCCTCTAATCATCACTAATGGCCTACGAGAAGAAACACTAGTTCATCGACTTTTAGAAAACGCTCTCCGTAAAAAAATATAATTAAATTAAAAGGAAATGCCGTGGAAAATTAAAACAGCACATTTATTTCCTGCAAGAGCGTTTAATATAGTTTATTCGCGGTTAATTCACACTTTTTTAATCAAACCATTAAAAATGCACCCCATGCATGACGTGTTTGGTTGTTTGGTAAATATTTCATGTATCACAAACGTTTTATACTTCTGATAACATAAAAGTATCTTATTTTTTNGTTTGGTTGTTTGGTAAATATTTCATGTATCACAAACGTTTTATACTTCTGATAACATAAAAGTATCTTATTTTTTGGAAATACTGAACTTTTACCTATAGTTTATCGATAAATTACCATATTTCATTTACAACATTTTTTATATAACTAAAACCAGGGAGAAAATAGATATATTGGTAATGCCTAGTAAGAAATAATTCTTATGCAAAATATAATTTAATGAGTGCGCACGAATGAGATACGTGGTCCCTTTGGTGTAATTTTCTAGGCTTAGTTAAGCTTCGTTTGCATGAGGCGGAGGAATATCCTGAAAGTAGAGCTTTAGCAGAGCTTCATAAAAGTTGGNATAGATATATTGGTATAGATATATTGGTATAGATATATTGGTATAGATATATTGGTATAGATATATTGGTAATGCCTAGTAAGAAATAGTTCTTATGCAAAATATAATTTAATGAGCGCACGAATGAGATACGTGGTCCCTTTGGTGTAATTTTCTAGACTTAGTTAAGCTTCGTTTGCATGAGGCGGAGGAATATCCTGAAAGTAGAGCTTTAGCAGAGCTTCATAAAAGTTGGNCTTAGTTAAGCTTCGTTTGCATGAGGCGGAGGAATATCCTGAAAGTAGAGCTTTAGCAGAGCTTCATAAAAGTTGGAAGTAACCGTGAATGGACTATAGAAGCGTCTAGTTTGTAAACTGAGCGATGCCTTATGTATTAAATAACATTTTAATAACTTTACAGAAAATAAATTTTTTTGAAGACACACTACACGGGCGCGCACACACAAACAGCACCACAAATATTTTTAGAAGACGTTTCCATCTAAAGAAAGGCTACAATAAAGACCTGATGACAATATTATCCAATATAACTCTCATGAATTATTTTCTGTTATTTAGAGGCAAAAACAGGAAATCGCATATTTCTGTAAATTGTTCTGTTTTGTAGTAATATTTTATCAACTAAAAATTACTTACTACATATATATAGATTCCTATGCTATTTTTTAAATATTGTTTGTAATCGCAAAGAGTTATTACGGTTCTAATGACATTTCCAATGGTACTTTTCTGGAAAACCGTAACAAAAATGCTCTTCCTTAATATTAATTTGGTAGAGTACCAAAGTACTCAGCTGCTAAGTCACCGCCCAAATCTGCCACTTTCACCTAACATTGGTTCGCGGACTAGCATCGGGAGCGTCGGTAAACCAGTGAGGTGGATTGAAGTGCACACCAGAATCTCTGCAAATATAAATACAAATGGTGTTCCTGCCACAGTCTGCATCACCATAGACAATAGTTTTTTTTTTTTGCCTAGCTTGCTGACCATGGTGCTTTGTGACCGTGAGTGTATGTGTAGTTTTGCAGCTGATAGAGCAGTTCTGAAATCAGTCTTTGAAGATTAATGTAAACATTTAATGGCATTCTACAGCAATACTGGCAGCAAGTCAGGAAAAGTAGGGTCATGACCTATTTAATGATTAGATATTAAATATAAGTTACTGAAGAACATTTATTTTAGTTTATATTGTTACGAGTGGCCGCTTTACCATATTCCCCTGCCCCTAACACCAGCCGTGGTGGTGTAGTGGTCATACTATTCGCCTCCCACCATGGCAAACCGGGTTTGATTACCAGCGGAGTCATTCTCGAATTTTTGCACGCGGGAATCGTGCCGGACGATGCCGCTGGTCGGAGAATTTTCTCGGGGATCTCACGTTTCCCCCGCCCTTGCATTCCGGCGCTGCTTCATCCTCACCTCGCTTTACCATCATCGACTCTCAAGACCAAGACCAAATCTCTCCACTCCCCCTCCCTAGGTGGACACAGCAGTAGTCCCTCCCCGACGACGTCACCGGTTGCCGGAGGAGGAGAAGGGAAGCCCGTTACACCTGCCTGGTTATCGCTAACAGAACTGACGTCAGTGCCAGCGGCGTGTAGTGAACTGTTGCAAGGTAAGCTGCGTTTTGCTCTGTGCTATAGATAATATTTTGCTAGTTTACACATCGGCCACTTAAACGTAGTAATGCAGTTGACGTCACAACACTAGTCTAACGGGTGCCTCGCCGCTCTCTCGTGAGTGGCCGCGATACATTATTTTTCTCCCGGCTCCACTCTGGTTACTGCTGCGTGCGTCGAGCGTGTACAGCACTGAGCAAGCACCAGCTTACTTTACAACACTTCACACGCCACTGGTCAGTACTTCCCGCTGTAAGAGTCGACGACTTGGGAGACATTGTGCGAATTTTCTGATCGTCACATCCAGCGCCGTGACTCAAGGTGGAAAGAACCTTCTGGGCCAGGCCATCTCAGCTACAAAAGCCGCGGCGTGCCTCAGTGTCGGCAGTCTTGTGTGGCCATTAGTAGCGAGTGCGTGCGACGTAGGCTAGTTGTGGGACGAAAGGCGACGGCATAGTAAACAGCGAGTGCAGTATGAGGCTACCAGAAGAGCAACGACTGCGACTGATCTACTGGATTGTAATAAAGTGAGACTTGTTTCGTAAGTAGCAGACATTTGGGTGACACAACTGTATGGCAATTGACATTTTCATCTTATATTTGTAATTAAGGAGCGAAGATTAAGTGACTTTACTGAAAGGATGGTGATTATGACTTTAATTATAACTGAGATAAGCATAACAATTGAGCTCACAAAAAAATAACAAGTGTTTTTATCAGAGATAGACAGTTGTATTTTGTAAATAATAGCTGTATGTGATTTCATACTGCTGTAAATAAATCAGGAAATTAAATTAAGATATTTTGTTACGAAATCCATTCCCCACGAACGTGGATACACCCTAGGCGAAGTAACAATATACAGAGTGAGGCTGAATTAGACCAACAAACTTTGTGAGGTGAATCTTTATGCAAAATTAAGTTAGAAATATACAGGACACATTACACCTAAACTGAAAATCAAGGGAGATATAGCCCATAAAAACTAGTATTCTAAAATATGTTGACACCGGCCAAAGCTGAGGTTTGGACGTAGGTGTTGTAATCTGTTCTGTGGCGTGAGGCGCCAACACTTAATACTAGCCCTCAGTGATCGGGCGTAGGAATGCTTCGACACTGTAGTTTAATGGTCCAATTCACTAATGAATGAATACAGGGTAATTCATATTTCACAAATCGAGGTTTTATTGTTGCATGAACATGTGAATTGATACATGAGCCATTGAGACAACTCCCTCCCTTTTCTACGTATGCTCCGTACAATTCGCGTCGTAAAAGGGGGGGGGGGATCTTCGTCGCACTTGTTGGATTATTATAAACGATCCTTCACACTGCGGGATAATTACTAAAGGTCCTTCACACTCGCTGGATGACTGTACTTATCTGGCTTGCTGTGCGGGTAGTTGTTCTTGCAGATGAGGTCCGGTGAGCTGGAACTGCTCTCGTCCTGTCACGGGCGCCTCGGTGACTCGTCACGACGTCCCTCCTTCTCGGGTCGACGCAGGACTCTGTGTCTGATGGCGGCTGGCTGCCGTTCTCGTCTCCTGCGGAATCACTCCTCCCTCCCGGAATCTCGTCGGCCGACTGCCGGGTTTTCTCGGACGCTTCCCGCCGTACGTCCCGTTTGCCGGCCTCGGAACCGAGGTCAGCGTCTCGATACGTTTGGCGAACTCGTTTTCTCTCTCTGCCGGATGGCCCTGGGACAGGCCCTCTGTGATTGGTCAGTTGCACGCGGCTGGCTTCTTCTTGAGCGGACGCCCTCCGTTAGGGCTCGTCCCTCGCTCCCGTTCTCGATGTGGGGCAGTAACTGACTGTTGCTTGCCCCACCACGTCCCGTCTAAGGATCCACACAGGTGTGTGAAGATCCCCACCTGCCCTACGAGGCACAGGCTGCTCTGGACTATCCCACTAGCTCGACCTGGCACCTCTCGGTGAAGTTCGCCACTCGATCCCACCCTCCTCGGTGCGTTGCAACTGACTGGAAACTCACTGGCTTATGCGGCGACTGGCTGGTTAACTCGTGTCCCGATCTGGCTGACCCCTTAATGTCGTGACTGCCTATCTGCGCATCCCGGAGTGGCGGTACTGAACTCCCGTGTCACTTTCTGCTCGTTACTTCGACTGATTGACTCGTTAACGTTTCTCACTGACTGCTCGCGTCGTACTCCCGTCGTCCGGCTCCGAAAACCGGACGTCTCGCGGTAGGTCGTCCAACCAACTGACGACGTGTCTCACTGCTCCCGACTGACTGACCGCGTTTCCTCGGACTCCTCCGGTTTTGTAGGTCCTCATCGCCATATTGAACTGCCCCCGCCACTGCAGGTAGCCGCGGACCGCCGTGTTCCCCTGGGTAATCACCCGCGGGCGTGTACTCCAGCTCTCCGCGCTTGGGTCCAGCGTCTGCTGTTTTGTTCTGGTTTACCAGTTTCAGCACTCCGTTCTGTCCGTGCGGAAATAATTGAAGGCGCCCCTCAGTTCTGCGTCCATGTAGTTCTCCTGCCCGGCTGCTATTATTTCCGCCCGCTATTCCAAAAGCTCTCAGGGTTTCATATTGTGGTCAACAGCCTGGGACAAATCGCAGCCTGGCGTGGTCATAAATACGTCTCGGCGTTCCTGCCTGCTCGCGGAGGCTGGAGTCTGTCCCTCTATTCCGGCTGGAGGTTTGTTGTTTGGTTCAGCGTTGTGGGAATACTTCAAGATCTCCCCCTGGCCGCTGCTGCACTCGTGTTCTTCCCGCTGTCACCTGATAACCGTGACACTATTCTCCCGCATGTCCGTCCCCAACCGTTCTCAATGTTTATGGCTGTGGCTGGCCGGGGGTGAGCGCGGCCGTGGGTGTAGGGTGCGTCCCCTGGCAATATCTGGGGGGGGGGCAGCTGCCTCCGCCTTCCCATGCAAATGGTCGTCTCGCAGTGCCGATCTGGCGACGTTCTCCTTCGTCACGGCTGCCTAAATCCTGACTGACGTCCTCCGCCTGAGCTTCGCTAGAGCTTGAGTACGGACGGATAACATATAGGGACGCCGTAGGCGTCAATGTTTTTGCAAAACATAAAATACGAAGTGAAATTAAACGACAATTCTCCAAACATCAGTTTATGTTATCAGAATACCTCCCCTCGGTATGAAAATAACTGGGTTTGCCACCCTCTTTTTGCACGCAACTATTTGCCGTCATAAATTATGAAATTTTGATGCTGGTTTATTGAGCAGTATGACTTCGTTAACAAAAATAGCCCCCTTGTTGCACTGTCCAGGACCCAACCGTTTTCATGCAAAACGCACTCATCTTCGGCTGCAATGTACAGTGCCTAGCACTTATCCAAGACTATATACATTCGTATATGGTATGCTGCCAAGTCCACAGCAAAGAAAACGGTAGACATTTTTAACTCCGTTTGTTTCTGGTGACATCATGTGATACCCTGCAGGAAGTGTTTGCTTCGCCTACGCGTCTGGAACTGTGTCGCTGACGCCGAAAGATTCGTGTGCGTTTTAAATGTGAACATTGGGTTCTGAACAGTTACAACAAGAGGATCATTTTTATTGATTAGGTCATACTCTTCAATAAACCAGCATCAGTCATTTATATTTCCCGACAGGAAAGGAGTTGCCTCTAAAAACAGGGCGGACACCTCTGTTATTTTCATCACAAAGGGAGGTATTCATGAGTGTCTACTCATATGTTGAAGATCCTGATATTATAAAACAATGTTTGGAGAATTATAGTTAAATTTCCCTTAGTTTCCGATATTTTTCTAAAAAAAAAAAAAGTTTGAATTTTCTATTTTTGAGGGCTTACATTTCCTTTATATTAATATTCAATTTAGGCGTAAAGTGTCCTGTATATTTTCCATTTGACTTTATATAAGAAACACCATCACGAAGTTTATCGGTTGAATTCCGCCCAATCCTGTATACAATAAAAAAAAAATGCTTACAAGCAACATTTATATTAATATTATTTTCACATATCCACTGGGAAAACGCAAGAATACTAGTCCTGAGGAGCAAACGTGGTGGAAAAACTCAAAAAGGGATGAAAAAGAAACCAAGAAGAGCTTTGAAAAGTGCGGAATGAACCGCGATACAGCTGTAGTACATTCGCCACGGCGGCGTAGCAGCACGTACCTGGCCATCTCGGCGCCGGCGACTCTGGTGTCGGCCACGGCCTGGTAGTAGGTGTAGTTGTAGTCAGGGTCGCCCTTGCCCCACACCACCAGCACCACGTTGCAGTCCTCCTGCGGGCAGACACACGGCTCCCGTCAGAGTAAAGCCTTGGCTACACAGGAGTGAACAGACGCGAACACATGCGAACGAACATAAGCGAACACATCGCACATGCTACCATTCACTCTGTTTGAGTCAGAGCTGTTCGCCCAGGTGTCAACGAGATGCGAATACAAAACATGAAGGGGGCCGCGGTGGCTGAGCGGTTATCCTGCTCGCCTCCCACCAAGGCGAACGGGTTCCATCTCCGGCCACGTCACTCCCGGATTTTCGCATGTGGGAATCGTGCCGGACGATGCCACTGGTCGGCGGTTTCTCGGGGATCTCCCGATTCCCCCGCCCTTTCATTCCGGCGCTGCTCCATACTCCCCGCAATCGCCCTCATCGGCTATCAAGACGTCACTGTTAAGAGCCGCCCAAATCTCTTCACTCACTCCCTCACCAAACATGAGCGAACACGCATATAATTTGATGATGCGATCAAAGATCGACAACAACGGATCATAAACGAATGCGAAACGAGATTCAACAAACACGGGCGAAGGGTGCTTGTTCCCGCTCGCATAGAGTTTCCACCCGCGAGAATACTCGATTCGTTGAAGTCTGTTCGCATGTGTACGCTTCTGTTTTTCCAGGGTGAACGGGACTTTAAAACAGCTTTTACACGACGTAAGATACATGCAAAACCCGTGCAAAATCGCAGTCTCATACAAACTCATGCGAGAATATCTTGTGCAAGACAGATCTCGTAAGAAAACTGGAGATAGAACATGTCCAATTTTCAGGAGAGTTTCGCATGAAATGATTGATTACTTGGTCTCTGCTAGTCATGTGACCACCTACACTGGAGAGCCAAAAAAACTGGTATAGGCGTGCGTATGCAAACAACAGAGGTATGGAACCAATCAGAGTAACGCGATGCGATCAGCAGCGCCTATATAAGACAACAAGCGTCTGGCAAAGTTGCTAGATCGGTTACTGCTGCTACAATGGCAGGTTATCAAGATTTAAGTGAGTTTGAACGGGGTGTTATAGTCGGTGCACGAGAGATGGGACATAGCATTTCCGAGGTAGCGATAACATTTGGATTTTCGCGTACGACAATTTCACGAGTGTACCATGTATATCGGGAATCCGGTAAAACATCAAATCTTCGACATCGCTGCGGCTGGAAAAAGCTCGTGAACGAGCGGGACAAACTACGACTGACGAGAATCATTAAACGTGACAGACGTGCAACCATTTCTCAAGTTGGCGCAGATTTCAATGCTGGGCCATCAACAAGTGCCAGCGTGCGAACTGTTCAACGGACCGTTATTGATATAGCCTTTCTGAGCCGAAGGCCCACTCGTGTATCGTTGTTGACTGCACGATACAAAGCTTTACGCCTCGCCTGGGCCCGCCAACACCACCATTGGACTGTTGATGACTGGAAACATGTAGGCTGGTCTGACGAGTCTCGTTTCCAATTGTATCGGGCGGATGGACGTGTACGGGTATGGAGACATCCTCATGAATCCATGGACCCTACATGTCAACAGGGGACTGTTCAAGCTGATTGAGGCTCTGTCATGGTATGGGCCGTGTGCATTTGGCGTGAAATGGGACCCTTGATACGTCTAGATACGACTCTGACAGGTGACAAATACGTAAGTATCCTGTCCGATCACTTGCACCCATTTATGTCTATTGTGCATTCCGACGGACGTGGACAATTCCAGTAGGACAATGCGACACCCCACACGTCGAGAGTTGCTACCGAGTGGCTCCAGGAACACTCTTATGACTTTAGACACTTCCATTGGCAACCGAAATCACCAGACATGAACATTATTGAGCATATCTGCGATGCCTTGCAACGTGCTGTTCAGAAGAGATCTCCACCGCCTAGCACTCTGATAGATTTGTGGACTGCCCTGCAGGATTCATGGTGTGAATTGCCTCCTGCATACCTTCAGACATTAGTCGAGTCCATGCCACGTCATCTTGCGGCACTTCTGCGTACTCGCGGGGGCCCTATACGATATTAGGCAGGTGTACCTTTTTTTTTTTTTTTTTTTTTTTTTTGCCCTTCCGTGTATATCAACTACAGAGGTTGCAACATAGCAGAGAAAAAAATAACTGTCGAAGAGGAATCGGGCGAAAAATATTAATTATAAAGAACTCTTGAAAATCTTGCGTTGTAAATGGAGTGGAGTTCAGATACAGATAGTGTAATAAGATTACTGGACGAGTACAAAAATTTATTTAGTAGTAGAATTATGCTGAAGTGGGGCTCAGGCATCGATAATTAGGAGCCAGCAGCCATTCACCACATGGTTGACGTCACAGGCCGGAGGTCACGCTCGACGGCCTGTGGTGGCCATGTTATCGACAAAATGACCTGTTTTACAACAATAATTTAATCATATAAGTAGAATGATTATGATGAGCCGGGCACAAGGGAATGGGGAAGTAGGAACCAGGCGCCGGCCGGCAGCCATGTTGTGACGTCACCCACCCGCCATATCGAATCAGGGTGACCTCGAACTTTGCCTTTGAAATTGACCTTGACCCTGTACCCATAATCTTGAATGACCTTGAACCTAAAAAATTTCAATATATATATTAAAAATAATATTTTTAAGATTATCAATATATATAATACCAAAAAATTACAAAAATTAAAAAATTTAATAATGTATATATTTAATAAATTATTTAAAAATATATAAAAATTTTCAAAAAATTCTAACTAATTCCCAAAAAAAACTTTGACACTCGACTCAAGACCCAAGATCCTTGACCCAAGACTAAAGACCCTTTACCCAAGACACAAGGCCCTTGACACAAAATGCTTGACTGAAAACCCTTGACTCAAGACTCAAAATCCTTGACTCAAAATGCTTTACTCAAAACACTTGGCTCAATACCCAAGACTCAAGACACAAAACTCATGACCCTTGACCGAAGACTAAAGATCAAGACCCTTAACCCAAGACCTTAGACCACGAATGGTAAAATGTAAAAATAATAAAAATTTTGAATGTTTGGACATAACGTGGCCCGGAGCCGAAGCCGACATCGTGCTCTGTTATTGAGGTATTTTGGCTGCCATAATATGACGTCACCAAACTGCCATATTGAATCCAAGGGACCTTGAACTTGACAATTAACCTTTACCATGACCTTGTATGAACTTAAACCCAAAACATCACAAAATTCTCCAAAAAATTAAAAAATTGAAAAGTTCCAAAACATTAATCTAAAATTACATATACGTAAATATCAGATATAAATATACATAATTATGTATATAATAAATTTAAATATTTTATTTATGTATGTACATCTACTCCTACAAGCATATTAAAATAATATTTGATGTAAATATCTGAGAGTTTTCTTCTACGCACGAGTATGTGGGTTTCTCAGAGTGCTCCTTCATATTTTTTTTAAATTTAAAATGTATGGCAGAAAGCCTTCTGGGAGAATAAGATGGGATCCTTAAAATATTAGTTCCTGAAATGTTCCTCCAATCAGATGGATCATTCACAATGTGTTTCGTGAAATGATTTGAGGGGGTAAGTTCGTACAATGGATGAATGGTTCATGAAAAGTTTTGCTAAATGCTTTGCAAAGGGGCGATTTGCTTTTGTACATCGAAGAAGACGATGAGTGTATCGTCGGTTCCAGTTCCGATCGGATGGTACTACATCGACTATCATGGGCATGACCGCGAGTGAGCGGTGTGGATGGTGAGTTATCCGGCGTCTGTTAGTTAAGCTCGAGAATTCGTTGGGCAATAGCTTGCAAAACAGTGTCGGCCATGCGTCGTATGACAAATGGCTGATACCTCATACGACATTCAATGAACGCGATTAATTATCTGCATATATAAATGAATATATTTATGCCTCAAAAGTTAGTTATTATTAAACCAGAAAATCAGTAATATCTTGGCAGGAATCAGTCTGCAGCAGTCTGTCAGCAGGAGTCGGTCTCCAGGAGTCAGTCTGCAGGAGTCAGTCTGCAGGAGTCAGTCTGCAAGAGTCAGTCTGCAAGAGCCAGTCTTCAAGAGTCAGACTGCAAGAGTTTGTCGGCAGGAGTAAAGTGTATGGATTCATGTATACTTAAAGACGATGCAAGTCACTGACGATGTGAAATCGAGTATGTCATGTACGACTACATGCATACCTTCGACGATTGCCCAAAAATTACATGGAAAACAATGCTGTTACTGTGCCAAGTCCTTCAGTAAAAGTTACAATTCGCGGCGAGATGAAAAGAGTGGCTGTATGAAAAACCCTACTCATGCTTTTCTTGGCTGCTATAAATGTTCTAGACAGTTCATTCGACATGATAACTTAAATAAACTCATCAAGGCTGATAAATGTAGTGTTTTTACGCCAATTGGGAAACATTGTGTGATAACTTCGTTACCTCCTGTTAATACACTACATAAAATGTTTGCAGACGACGAGGGAACTCGCATGATAAAGCATTACGACAATGACCACATGCATTTTATTCAAGGTGATACAATGAAGGAACACATAAAGATCTGCAAGAGTTCGTCTACTGGGAGCCAGCAAGTGAAGTCGCCAATACATCTTGCTACATCGATGGGTACTGTTTCCACAGACGATTATGACGATACAGTTAATCATAATGACGGAATGAGAGACCCGCGAGGCATGATTGTGTCAGTATTTGTAGAATGTACACTTGCAAGGCGTTCGCTTGAGGTCGGCGCGAACTTAATAAACGGTCGTCAGCTATAAATACTGATGATGACCATGTGACTCTAACAAAGAAAAGTAAACTTGACATTGAGGATGAAACAGGAGGCGAAGACGATTATGAAGACAGCATTGATGATAATGACTATGGTGACAGTGTTGATAAAGAATCTGATGAGAAGGATGATGATTATCTCGACGTTCCCACACATTTCGCCAACAATCCTTCGAAAAGTGGTGTGAAGAAGGCAGAAGGCGTCAAGAACGCTCGTTACATATTTCCCGAAGACCCGAATGAACTTGGTAGACTCAGATGTTTGATTGACCTGCAAAAATGCGGGGATCTCTCACGCATTGTTAAGATATCTTCAATCACCAGTGAACTGAAGGATCGGGGTTACATCAGATGAGACTGTTAGCTACTATCCATGAACTGCAAACATCTGAGAAATGTAAAGATATAATGTACAAAATAATTAGGGAGATAGAATATATATAATAAGTAAATAAATTAAATTTGTTTATGCATAGTAATGTGTGTTTAATTTCTTATAAAGTGCCCTCTGCTTCTCTGAAAGACTTATTAATTCAGTGGTGTAAACAATCGATGCGAGAGTTTATTTTAAATAACATTTATGTGAGCATGTGAGGAGGAGGGCTGTGGTTTGATCTGAAGAATTATGTGTTAATCGGGTCGTTTAAAACGGACGAGTTCTATATGGCGAACGAATAAAACGAGGGGAATATTTTTGAGGAATGTTTAGCAACTAATTGGTTGGCCTGGTCAGTTGACTTGGTAAGTTAGTATAACCCTTTGGTATGGTAAGCTGTAGGTAGAAATGTTTTGCAAAAATTTTGCGAAGATTTTGTGCGAAGAGGTTAGCTACGAGACTCTTTTTAGAGACTGTTTTTTTTTTCGAGATTTTCCATCATCGTTTGTATAGGTCAGTGGTATGGCAGGTTGGTCTTGTAAGTTGTTCTAGTCAGTTTTGCAGTAACTGGTCTCGTCAAGAGCTAGTCTTGTGCTCAGTCAATCTCGCCACGGACCAGTCTTAGGTGGAGTCAGTCGTTTGGCTAGAATGGTTAGTCCGTATGGGTCCTTGTCGTGACCGATAGTAATTGACAATTGTATGGACTGCGATTTTTCTCAATTTTTCGAGTTCAATGCCATTAGGGTAAGGTCCAGGTCAACAACCAAAATGGTGGCTAAATCGACAGCTCCTCTAGCGACGAAATCGATAATTAACACACTAGTGTCGCCTAAATCTTGAAAATTAAAACAAATGGCAAACAAAAAAACAAGATGGCCGCATACGACGAAATGAGCAAAGGTGAGAGGTGAGAGAGGTGGAGGCCTGTCGACTAACTAACCAATGAGAAACATTGGTGGTGGGTTGAACAAACGTGTGTAATCGACCAAATAAAAACACTTTTGGGTGTTTAAACGTGCACAAGTAATCAACAAATGAGAAACATTGGTGGAGGGATTGGGTGGGAACCAACTACTTAACTAATGAGAAACATTAGCGAGGGTCAGTCGTCTGCTGGACATAGTGCTGAGGAAACCTCCGGAAATGTAAGTTTTTACATAAATGTTTTAATAATCAATTTTTAATAATTTTCTATTAATTTTTTGGAAGTTTTTAATGTTTTTATTTTTTGGAGAAATTTGTGATTTTTTAAGGTTTAAAGTCATACAAGGTCACTGGGTCAAGGTCAAAGGTAAGTTCAAAGTCACTTTGATTCAATATGGCAGATGGATGACATCATATCATGGAAGCTGAAAAATCGGAATAACAAAGCACGATGTCGGCTTCGGCTCCAGGTCCCGTTATGTCCAAACCTTAAAAATTTTATTTTTCAATTTTTTTATTTTTGGTCAAGGGTCAAGGGTCTTGAGTCTTGCTTGAGTCTTGATTATTGAGTCTTGGGTCAAGGGTCTTGAGTCAAGGGTCAAAGGTCTTGAGTTTTGAGTACTGAGTCTTGAGTCTTGTCATGGGTCTTGGGTCCTGAGACAAGGGTTTTGAGTCAAGAATTTTGAGTCAAGGGTATTGAGTCAAGAATTTTGAGTAAAGGGTATTGAGTCTTGGGTCAAGGGTATTGAGTCTTGAGTCAAGTGTCTTGAGTCTTGAGTTAAGGGTCTTGAGTCTTGAGTCAAGTGTTTTGAATCAAGGGCTTTACGTATTAAGTCTTGAGTCTTGAGTCAAGTGTCGAGAGTTTTTTTGGGAATATGTTGGAATTTTTTAGAAATTTTTTGAAATTTTTATATACTTTTTAATAACACAAGAAACAAAAAAATATTTGTTGAATACTTTTTTAATAAATGCAGCTGAATCTTATGTATTTTTTGGTGCTGAAACCTAATCTGGCATCAGTTTTTTTTTTGTATCACCCACAGTTCTCTCACAATATGCATTTGTATTTTTTAATGCGATGTATGCGATTGTACTTAAAAAAAATTAATTACATACATTTTTAGTGTTTATTTTGGTATTTCCTTTTTCTCTTCTCTTTGAAGCTTCTTATGTAGCTTTTTCTCCGATGTGACGCATTTTGTTGTTCTCGATGAAGTGACCAACAGTAATCACCCATCATGCTGACATCCCACCGTCCCTGGTAACGTTTCTCCATCACTTTGAAGTCCTGGTGAAACCGCTCCCCCTGCTTTTCACTCACATCACCCAAGTTGTCAGAGAAAAAGTCAAGATGGTTGTGTAAGAAGTGGACTTTAAGGCTCATCAGGCATTCCAGATTTTTGAACTTGTCTATCATATTAGTTACGATAAGCTCATAGTTTGGGTCTTTAACATTGCCCAAAAACTTAGTCGCAACTTGCTTAAATGACATCCAAGCCTCCTTTTCCTTTGTAGTCATTTTTGTTTCAAAGTTGGAATCGAACATCATTTTACGAATGTCAAGCCCAGTTTGGCTCCCGATAAATGAGGAAACTTTTCACATAAATAATTAAAACATTCACTATCTTTAGGCAAGGCTTTTACAAACTGTTTCATTAAACCTAACTTAATCTGAAGAGGTGGTAGAAGAATTTTTTTTTTGGATCTATTAAAGTTTTATGCAAAATGTTCTTCTTTCAAGGTGTTAAGGTTTTTCTTGCAGTCCAATGTTTTGTGGACCAGTATCGATCCCTTGCTCTGCTGTCCCACTCACTTATAAAACATGGAAATTTAGTAAATCCCTTTTGTTGGCATAGTAGCATGCAAACAACTTTCTAATCTCCATGCATCATCCAATCGTGACCAGGGTAGTTAATTTCCTTTAAAATAATGTCTAGACTTTCGTAAGTTTCCTTCATATGGACTGAATGAGCCGCAGGCAGTGTAGCATAAGTACACTGAAGAGCCAAAAAAACTGGTACACCTGCCTAATATCGCGTAGCCAACTTCCACCCCCCCCCCCC
>NQII01004870.1:104185-117231 GCA_002778355.1 Clitarchus hookeri
GTTGCACGTCTGTCACGTTTAATGATTCTCGTCAGTCGTCGTTTGTCCCGTTCTTTCACGATCTTTTTCCGGCCGCAGCAATGTCGAAAATGTGATGTTTTACCAGATTCCCGATATTCACGGTACACTCGTGAAATGGTCGTACGCGAACATCCTAATGTTATCGCTACCTCGGAGATGCTATGTCCCATCACTCGTGCGCCGATTATAAAACCACGCTCAAACTCACTTAAATCTTGATAACCCGCCATTGTAGCAGCAGTAACCGATCTAGCTGCCGACCGCATCGCGTTACTCTGATTGGTTTCATACCTCTGTTATTTGCATACGCACGCCTATACCAGTTTTGTTGGCTCTTCAGTGCATAGTATATTGAAAAATTGTTATTTTAAGTGGTTCCCATATGCAAGATTTATTCAGGTGTCGAGTGGCGTAAACGAAGAATGCCAGGAGAGCCAATTTGCAGAAGAGGGGAGTTGATACATGTCGTGTTTGATAGAAATTAAATTGCCATCCTGAACCATGAGAACTTCTTGCTCCAGAATAACTACAGTTACAGATAAGGAAACACTGAAATAAGTTGCAGATGGCAGCAGCCCGATATAATATGATTTCTCCAATTTCGTCTTCAAGAATTCTGCATAACCCTTTCTTTCTATAAAGCCTTCCTTGTAAAATATGCCTACACTTCCTTCAGAAGTAGAGATCTAATGCTTCTTACCTAAATATTTTATAAATCTGAACAACCGAGGCAAGAAAAGATATTTGCTGATTAATGAAGTAGAACCAAGTGAGAGCTTTCTGTTTATTGGACATTGGATAATCCTAGTGTGAATAGACTAACTTACGCTGCCAAATGCCAACCGTAATTATAATTATATTCTGAGTTGTGAGTTTTGAAATTTAACTGCATGTATTCTTATATCTGAACATTGATTGCTTATGTTTCTTCGCCAAACTTTCATCTGCAATAATTAAACACTCCTCAATAATTGAACTGCTTTATTGGTTGGTAGTTTGCTTAGTAGTGGTATATTTTTATTACAATTATAGTGTTGATTAATGTAGTCATTCTACTGCAAGTTTCACTGTTATTTTAACTACAATATACAGGCTACCTATATGACAACTTGGTTCGTTAACAACTACTCCCGAATAATCACACATGCCCCAATACACAACACATATAATCATTTTAGTGGAGCCATACTCGGGGCCCAATTTTTCCAATTCATTTCAGTAACATAATTTTTCATCCATTTTCACAATTTTTCTCGGTTTTGTGTTTAAGGTCACCAGGGTCAAGTCAAGGTCGCTCACATCCAACGTAATGGTCGGGGTCAGTTGTAATTTTTCTTAGTTGGTTTGCTTCTTTTATTATAATTTTTTTTAGTTCAAGGTCACTGGGGTTAAGGTCAATTCCATACACAGCCACAATTGTCTTTGGGGTCAGTAATGCAATCAAACATGGTGTGATTTACCTCCTGCATACCTTCAGACATTCGCCGAGTCCATGCCACGTCGTCTTGCAGCACTTCTGCGTGCACGAGGGGGGGGGGCTACGCATTATTAGGCAGGTGTACCAGTTTTTTTTGGATATTCAGTGTATTTTAGATGAGCTTCAGGATCCAAAATAACTACTTACAGTTCCAAGAACCGTAATAATTTTTCAACACAGTCCAGCTTGAATTTGCCATAGCACAATAGGCGAAGCACTTCCAAAAATTCCCTTGATAAATATTACATATTGTACTATGATGTCAACTATCGATCAATGTTTACATTTAAAAAGATTTCTTTAGCAATCTGTTTAACACTGCTATCTTAAAAAACGAACTGCATTAAAACATTAAATTAATTTAACAACTGCGAAAATATTTCAATGTGTGGTCATACTCAACTCTAAAACTGCAATTGAAGATGTAAATTATAAAATAAACCATCATCAGCAAAATATTACAAGCTCATAGAGTAACTAAATAACGAAGAATTCTGCCAATAGAACTGTCATGCAAATAATAAATATAGATAATACATTTGCAGTGGAACTAAAATAAAAATTAATAAGTGGGCAGAAATGCCACATTAGCATATGTTACAGACCTTGACTTGACCCTGGAGACCTTAAATTCAAAAATCGAGAAAAATTGTGAAAATTGATGAAAAAATAATGTAACTAACCCAGACCAGCGGGTTGGATGTGGGTAACCTTGACCTTGACCCTAATTAAGTTAAACCCTAATAGTGAACTTGATCGCTCGATTATCGTAAAGATGATGGATCCCAGTCACTCCATGATACGACGATCAGCAAACGACTGATAAGTTGCTTCCCCTCCGCCACCTACCAATGAATCATTGGCATTATAGTCGATCAATCCGCAACCCCTCTCCCCCTCTTCCCCAAAACGAATTTTTACACTACGTAAAACACATCCCACTTACCTCCCTCTTCCTATATAACCCGATTGTTCAACCCCTCACAAATGAACTCGCCATATCCCGACCCACTCACCACCCATACATGCTACCAACTTACCACCTAAGTCTCCAGTCCCTAACCATTTATTCGCCATCGCTCGACCACCATCTCACCGTCCATCCTCGCCACCAACCACCCGACTCTCCATTTCTTCTCCCCTCACCGACACTTGTGAGTGGCTGTTGGTCACATGACACCGCGATGTCAGATAAATAATGCGACCAAAATCGCACCACATCAGTTATTTGTTTCGTGCGGCAGGTGATAGGTCGCCTTCTCTCTCCTGACATGCATAGCTTTCGTTATGGTAAGTTATACCGCTTTGACTTTTCCATCAAAGTATACACGTTATTGGCCGTGCTCGTAATTCGGCATATATTTTTGCACCAAAGTAAAAATATGCACAAATTTAAAGTACCTGCTCGCACTAGCGAGATATTGGAGTGAAGAGATCAAGATGAAATGTTTTTTTAATGGCGTGCCTATGAATGGCGCTTGTCCCGACTTCGTCATTGGTGGTACCATCACTGATTACAGTACAAATAAATACTAGAATACACCATTCCACCCACTGACCAACTAGGCCGACCAGACCAAACAACACGACTGACCGATTAAACAATATTACCGACCAATTATACAGACTGTCCATATACCAGCTGACCATAACAAACACCCATTCTAACTAACCAAGCCAACCAGCCATCAAGGCCGATTACACATACCAATGGACAAGACCATTCCAACAGGGATCGTGGTGGTGTAGTGGTCAGATTACTAACCTCCCACCTAGGTGAACCGTGTTATATACCCAGCAGGGTTTCTCCCGGATTTTCGCATTTGAGGATCGTGCTGGACGATGCCGCTGGTCGGTGGGTATTCTCGGGGATCTCCAGTTTCCCCTGCCCTTGCATTCTAGTGCTGCTCCATCCTCACCTTACTTAACCCTCATCAGCTCTCAAGACCTCGATGTTAAGAGTCGCACAAATCTCTCTACTCCACTTCACCATTCCACCCAAACATCCATACTAAATGACCATAAGGACCGACCAGACTAACCAACACGACCGACCATCCACTAATACCGACCAAAAATAATGGTATCCATACCAGCTGACCATAGCAAACACTCATCCCAACCAACCATGCCAACAGCACAGTGAGACCGACTGAGCATGCCAATTGTCCAGACCATCCATACTAACAGGCCATACCAATTAACTGTATAAACAAACTATACCAGCCTACCATACGACATGGCATTATGGCACAACCATACAAACAAGTTATACAAGCCAACCACAGAAACTATCAATACCAGCCAACAATTCGAAAATTTCCATACACACTGCTGTAACAAGCAACAATACGAACCGACCATACCGGCCAGCCATATGAACCAGCCATTCCAACCATACGAACTAGCCATACCAGCCAACCATATGAAGCAACCATGCAAAGCAACTATATGGACCAACCATATGAGATAACTGTATAAACCAACAATATCCGATGGCCAAACGATCTGATTGTATAAGGTGACAATACGAACTGACCATGCGAACGGATCATACTTCTATCAGGCCACCATATGAACCAACCAAACGAACCAGCCATATCAAACACACATACCAACTAGGCCAACAGCCCAGAAAGGCCGACTGAGCATACCAACCATACCGACCATATAAACCACCCATATAAGCCAACCATACCAGCCTATCATAAGAACCATCCATACCACCCGGCAATTCGAATCAACGATACCAGCCGACCATACGAAGCATCCTTGTCAAGTGACCATACGAACCGATACTACTGCTAGCCATACTGAACAACAATGCGAACTGACCCTGCAAGGCCACCATATAAACCAACCACATGAGTCAACCATACCAAACATACATACTTACCAACCAGGCTAATAGCTCAGCAAGACCGACTGGGCATATCAATGGTCAAGACCATTCATACCAACAGACCATATCAACCATATGAGACAACCATACCAGCAAACCATACGAACCATCCAAGCAAACGAACTATACAAACCAACAACCATACCAGCCAGCAATACAAACTGACCCTACCAGCCAGCCATACGAACCGACCATACAAACCGACCATACGAATCAACCATACTAACAAACCATATGAGTCAACCATGCTAGCTGATCATACACATTCCCATACCAAACAACCATACGAACCAACCATACAGATGAACTAAATGAACCAGCCATACCAGCCAGCCATACGAACGGACCATTCCAAGCAATCATAGGAGCCAACCGTAGAAACCAACAATACCAGGCAAGAGTATGGACCGACTATATCAGGCGACCATAAAAAAAAATTAAATATCAGTCAGCCATACGAATCGACCAAATATACCAACCATATAAGTCAATCATACCAGCCGACCATACCTACCAACAATACCAGTCAACCCTACTGTTGACCATACAAACCAGTCATACAGTCCAGTCATGCATACTAACAATACCAGCTAAATATCAGAACCAACTATGCCAGCCAACTATACCACCGAACAATACAAACTGGCCATACAAAACGATTCTAAAAGCCAAAAAGTCAAACGACCATCGAGATCAATGAACCATACCAACCGATTATGCCGACCAGACCATCCGACCAGCCATACACAATGACAATTACTAGGTGAACATACCAAAAGACCATACCAGGCGACCAGGTGAACCCACCGACAGACCGAAAAACTATTAAAACTGACCATCACTAGCTGGCAATACCAAACGACTGAACCAACAGACAATGACTACAAAACTCAAAACAAGTCGCCTAAAACCGATCCCTTTGCTAAGTTCTTCGCACAAAACTTCGAAAAACAATTCATACAATGCATTCATGCAGAGAATCGAGTAGTGATTACCGGAAATTGATGCAAAATATCGTCGCGATGCATGTCACGATACAATACACCAGCTACGAAACATTCCTCAAAGTGAACCATGTCCCGAATCATGACGAGAGCAGCGTAACATTCCGCAAAGTCTGTCATGGAACATGTCACAAACCAAGACACAAGCTACGAAAAGTACTTTAAAGCACATCGAAAGCCATGTCATGACGAAATGCCTGAGCTATGCATGATGAAAGTCGGTTAGCCGATGATGCTTCGCCTCCATATTTCACCCATGAGGTTGGTATGGATGATTCGTATGGTCAGCTGGTATAGTTGGTTGGTATAGTCGGTTTGTATGGATGGTCTTAGCCACTGGTATGCCCAATCCATCTTGTTGGGCAGTTGACCTGGTTGGTATGACTGTTTGGTATGTTTGGTTCGTACAGTTACCTGTTATGGTTGGTTCTTATGGTTGTCTGGTATGGTCGGTTCGTATGGCTGGTGGTATGGTCGGTTCGTATGGTTGGCTGGTATAGATGGTTAATATGGTCGGCTGATATGGTCGGTTCATATGGTTGGCTGATATGGTCGGTTCATATGGTCGACTGGTATGGTCAGTTCGTATGAATGCAAGTTATTGTTGGTTTGTTTGGTTGGCTTGTATGGCTGATTCCTTTGGTTGTTTGGTAATGTCAGTGTGTATGACTGACTGTTATGTTCGGTTCGTATTTCTTGCTGCTATGGTCGGTTTATATGGTTGCCTGTTATGGAGGATGTGTATGGTCATCTTCGTATTCTGCTGGCATTAGTGGTTTTTATGGATAGCTCGTATGGCTGGTGTGTATATTTGCTTGATGTGGTTGGTTGGTATGATTGGCTGGTCTTGAATGTTGTTATATTGGTTGGCTGGTATGGTTGTTTGCTATGCTTAGTTGGTATGGATGACTGATATGGACAGTTCATATTATTAGCTGGTATTGTTGTTCCATATGGTTGGCTCGTATGGTCAGTTAGTATGGATGGCCTTGCCTATTGCTATTCTCAGTCGACCTTGATGACCAGTTGGTCTGATTGTCTGATACGGCTTTTTAGTCTTGTCCATTAGTCCTTGCATTTGGCCTGTCTTATCGATTGATATGTCCAGTCGGATTTGGTGATTTGATGGTTGGTCTGGCAGGCTGAGACTAATGCCAGTGATTCAAAAAGTGTTCAATTATGCATACAAAGAGCCTAGATAATAGTGAGATATATTGAAGTGATTCAGCTTATGCTGGCCTTGTACATTCCAACTTTTAAGTGCCAATCCCAATGATTTGCGAATGGTATCGTCGACAACATATGCAGTCCAGCTGTAGTCAGCGATAGTACCACCAAAAATGAAGTAGGGACAAGCGCCATTCATAGGCACGCCATTAAACGAATGCTACATATTGATCTCTGCTCTCCAATATATCTCTGGTTCGTGCAAGTACTTTAAAGTTGTGCATTTTTTTGCTTTGGAGCGAAAATAATGCGTGTAATCACGAGCACAGTCGATAACATGCACACTTTTATGGAAGAATTGAAGTCATTATAACTTACCAGAATGACAGCTATGAATGTCTGGAGAGATAAGGCGACCTATCATCTGTCGCATCAGATAATTAACTGTGACATGGTGTGACTTTGGGGGAGGGGTCGACAGATTGATCAACTATATTTAAAATTATTAACATTCATAAAGGTCGAAGGGAAACGAATAATCAGTCACCTGCTGATGTTCCTACCAGGGAGTGGCTGTGCTATGACATCTTATAAGAATCGAACTCTCAAGGTCACCCACATCCAACATAATTTTTGGGGTCAGTAATCTATTTTTTCTTCGATTTTACGAGTTTTTTCCATTTGTTTAAGAATTTTTATTCATTTTGTGGGTTTAAGTTTACCAGAGTCTTGGTTAAGGTCCCCCACATCCAACATGGGGGCCGGGGTTAATAATGTAATCAAACATGATCGCTGAGCCACCTGATCGGCTGGACTTGGCTCGGAACCTTTAGTCCGTCTTGCCTTTTTGAGGACTCTGTGACTTTACAAGCCTCGAATCTTCTTTTTCTGCTTTGATTACTATGTGGCTCATACGCCCAGGAACCTCGAATCCGCTTTTCACTTTGAGGACTTGTTGGCTTTCGCATTGAGAAGCCTCGAATCCACTTAATTTATTTAAGGACTCGAACAAAAGTTTTTTTCTATTTTTTTTTTGGGAAAATGTTTTGCAGAAAAAGTTTTTTGGGGCAAAATTAACAATTTACTATAAGATTGGTAAAAACAGGTCATTTTATCGATAAAATATCCGCCTCAGACCGTAGAGCGCAACTGCAGGCTTTGATGTCAACCAAGATAGCTGACAGCTCCTGGCTCCTGATGACTGTCCCCGCTTCCGCATAATCCTATTTCAAACGTGTTCTATTTATTAGCCATTACTTAAAAACAGCTTGTATTAGTGAGATTTAATTATTAAAATTGTGGCTATTCCGAGGCCATCAACCTTCCTCATGCAAGAAGTTATTTTACTGCAAGTTTGATGTGTAGACTCGTTTCTCACGGGATTTTTCCTGATATTTTAGCATGAAATTTCTCAAGCGATGACTCGCACTAGATCAATTTTGTTACGTACAAAGACAGTTTTAAGCCATAGAAAACTACTGCCCACCAGAGCCGCAGTTTACATAGCAAATAGAGCACTCGCCTCTCACCAAGGCGATCCGGGATCGAATCTCGGCGGAGTCATGCACCGGATTTTCGCATGTGGAAGTCGTGCTGGACGATGCCGCTGGTCGACGTGTTTTCTCGGGGATCTCCCGTTTCCCCTTCCCTTGCATTCTGGCGCTTCTCCATATCCATCTCGTCTTCACCCTCAACGGCTCTCAAGATCTCGTTAAGAGCCGCTCAAACCTCTCCACTCCACTACACCCCGTCCACAAGTTCCTTGTCCCTGCATGAAATGTTAATGCAAAAGTAGCGTAGATGTAGATGTCTTCTTTTTATTTATCTGGATTGCTGCGAAATCAGTATTCATGCCCAGCTGAAAGCGCTGTCGTGCTAAAAACAAACGACATCACTACCTTGATTGTTTAGAAGTCAACATTCCGTGGGCGGACAGTACGCGGCCTTTGTAAAGTGGGTGGTGACGGAACGATGACCACAATATCAAAGCGACGTTATGAAACGACAGGGAAGGAGAATAACCCCAGCGGCGTTATTTTTGTAGATCTAGGGCCAAGCATAATTGTTAATATTATAGCGTCTATGATAGATATATAACTATTAGAGTTTATGCAACACATTCAGTAGGCAAATAATTTACCTTTTCTGTTGCCGAGACAGGTAAAAGTAACGTGCAAACAGTTTAAAGTTGCAATGATTGAAAATACTGAAAAATACCAAACAAACTTTTGCAAGGATGGCCAAAGCACTTGCTGTCCCTCTCCCGTATGGGTGCCCTTGAAGTACCTCGATAAAACCCCAACGACTATCGGCAAAGTTGTCTACGTTTTCCACCTGCGACAAATCCGATACTAGACATCGGCTCGGGATCGAATCCTGAGGGCAGCGGTGAGATGCTGACCTGTCCCCACTGAGGCCCATTTTGCATGCAGTTTAACATATTTTACAACGAACAAAGATTTGTAAATACACTAAATTAACACAAGTATCTACTGTGTAAAATTTATATTCAAATTAACTACGTAATGAATGCCGCCGTTGGTATACACATTTTGCACAGATCAAAACATTAAGCACGATTCCAAGAAAAGTCAGCCCGGAGAGAAAAAAAAATAACGTAAGGCAATCATAAATCAGATTCTTTATTTTTTCAGCACTGTCAGGTTATTTCGTCGAAAACGAAGAGAATAACTGTTTTTTTTTCCCCCTTACTTTGTTGTTGCTTGTTTTCAGCTTTCAAAGTCGCTATGTATTCCTTACATCGCTAAAGCCTCCACTATTAATGCGAAAAAGCAGAATGGGTGGCGCTTCGAGCTCAGCGTAATTTGTGAACATGAAGTGTTTCGGATTTCGCAGTAATCCCAAGGTCCTTGAATTATTATTATTACTTGTATTTTAACTTCTACGAAATATTAAGAAGAGTACATTCATAGTGCCGTCGAATACCATTTCCTTGTAACTTCAACGTGTATTTCGTGTAAATGTTTTCTGAATTCACTACTTAAGACTAGTCATTACTGCCAAATTTTAACATGCAAAGAAAAAATAATATATGCCACTTGCCTCCCCTCTTCTTCCGCTTCAACACAACAACACAACTATATCTTAGAGGCTTGTAACATTCGCAACGCACATTCAAGGAACTGACACGTGACGGCGGAATGTGAGGAGCAAATTATCGGCTCACTTTTCCTGCCAGTCTAGCGACGCAATACGTCATACTTCTCAAAACCCAGTGTTAAGTGCAGAAAACTACGCAATACCGGCAACAGCAAAATTATGGGTTTCTGTCACTACATTTGCGATGTTCTACCCATAATTGTGCAAACACTCGCTGTGCAGTTTCGAAACTCCAGACACGTAAGGAACTGGAAGACAATTTTACTAACCATTAGTTACTACATGCAATGTTAAATGTGTAGGAAAACCAACAGTCAGAGGGCCACGGTGGTGTAGTGGTTAGACTACTCGCCTCCTACCAAGGCGAACCGGGTTAGATTCCCGGCTGGGTCGCTCCCGGATTTCCAAATGTGGGACTCGTGCCTGAAGATGCCGCTGGTCAGTGGGCTTTCCCCCACCCTTTCATTCCGACGCCACTCCGTACTCACTTCACGTCAAATCACTTCACTCTAACGGTCAGATTGACTACAAAGTCCTTGTTAAGAGGACGGAAGATGGTCAGATCACAGACAGCAATGCGACTAATTCGCCGCTAGAGGTGCAGCCACAGAATAATAGTATACAGAAATGAAATAGTAGGACGAGTACTCATTCGCTGATTGGCCACGCTACTATATGTAAACGGGACTTGTGTCTGGTTGGCTACTGCATGCTGCGGAAGTTTCCCGATTAATCGGGCTGCTATCTGTCAAGTCAGTCTCCAGGCACTGACTGGCTAATTGCTGGCCAATGAGGTCATTTTACTTACGTGCCTGGCTGGAGTCGCGAAACACGCCGTCTTGCTTTTGCATTCTCAAATATTCTCTGGCGCATCGTTCAGAAGACGAAGCGATTAGACACGTCCTATCATTTACGCTACGATTCAACAAAAAATCATGGTTCACGCTGAATATTTACCTGCATGCTCTGTGAAGCAAAGTCTGGTTCCCCCAACTTGCAGCAGCAAACTAGAAAATTATAGCAACTCCTATCACAATGCAGATAAAAATATCACTGCCAGTCGACCGACCACTTTGGGACTTAGAAGTTACTTATTCGTCAGTAGAAGATATAAAATGCCGATTCGAATCAGTGCTGGCGCACCATAGCTTTTAACCATCCGTTTTCAAACCTCTTTTAAAAACTAATGGGTTAAATATACCCATACATTTTCATTCCACTTAAAAAAAATTATGAATTAAAAATACCCATCCGTTTTCAAACCACTTTTAAACACTAATGGATTGAAAATACCCATCCATTTTCAAACCACTTTTAAAAGATAATGAATAAAAAATACCAATCCGTTTTCAAACCACTTTTAAAAGCTAATGGATTGAAAATACCCATTAGTTATCAAACCACCTTTGAAAACTAATGGGTTAAAAATACCCATCCATCATCAACCCACTTTTGAAAACTAATGGGTTAAAAATAACCACCCATCTTCAACGGACTTTTAAAAACTAATGGATTAAAAATACCCATCCATTTTTCAAACCACTTTTAAAAGTTAATGGGTTAAAAAAATACCCATCCGTTTTCAGTCCACTTCTAAAACTAATTGTTTGAAAAGAACCATAAATTATGATAATACCGATTCGGGCAAAGGCACCTGCAGAGCAAAAAAAATTGCATTAAAATTTGCGTTTAGAAAAAGGTGCGTAGAAAAAAAGTGCTCTAAGAATTAGCAGTGAGACTTTTTTTTATTTAAAGAAATGAAAATGTATAATAAAGAACAAAACATGCATCAGTTGCTAAATGCATTAAACAGCACCCACCATTTTATGAAACTTTCCGACCTCAGTAGGGCAGTCCTACCCCATAAACCACGCTGAAATAAAATAAACCAAATACGGTTTCAAAGTGGTAGTTACGTCAGGAAATCTTAAGGTGACCTTACCATACAGATATGTACAGATTTTCAGTACAAAATTGTTAAGTGATGTTAATCGGGGAGGCACAAGCTTTGTGTATAAAGGAATGGAAAAATGTGGTGACACTCAAAAGCATTCTATTCTGTTTGTGAAAGAGTAAATGCACGTATTCGTATAATTAGGCATCAGTTTATTTTCATTTGCATTCATATATCTATAGAGTTTTAATGATTGTGAAACCATTAAAACACAATCATCGCTCTGACTTCGAAAAGGTGCTGCAACATAGCCTAATTAAAAGTTTGGATATGCACCTCCAAATTCGACATATTAAAGTAGGTGAAACACCTAATTCTTTTTGTAAATCTTTCATTGCACTTCTATAGAAATATTATCCATCTTTATTATATTATAAGAAAAAATTGGAAAAGGTTTACGGTCAACTTAATAACTCGCCAGGGACCTTTTTTTAATTATTACGGCCTAATTTGACGCCAACAAAACTCCATTTTTTCGGAGAACTCCCCCACCTCACGCATCAGGCGGCCTTTTTTTTTAAGTGGTGAGGTGGAGGAGTTTTTTTTTATTTCTAGTTCCCCCTCTCAGATGGTGTGGCGCTTTCGTTATCCGAGATTACTCAGCTATACGTCTGATACAATACTGACTACTGTAGAGAGTATTTTTGCTGGGCTTTAAGAGGTACCATTTATTTGCATCTGGTACTCCTAGACATCTGCTAAGAGTATGAGTAAAACCCTGTTTCCACACAATGAAAATACTTTTTTTACCCTGGGATTTGTTGTCTTTTTTAAGATACCAGTCTTCTTCAGCATCAATGTGAATTTCAACAGGCGAGTTATCTGATGACGGAAAAAAAGCATGAGCCAGCACTCCTCCTCTCCCATCAAATTTGCTATTACATAAATGTCGCGACTTTTGAAATGTATGGATACCTCGTTTGTTTGATATTATTACGTGTGGATTTTGGGTATCGTGTTGAAACGTAATTTCAGTATTTTTGTCCCAAATATGAAACACTTCTTGAATTAGTTGTTGTATATGTCTACGTGACACGCATTTGTTGTAAACCGACCCTTAGATTGACTGTATTTGGGTGAACAAAATAAAAAACCTGGATATTTTACATTTATTTAGAAATTATCCGAACACTTTGTGACGGGCTAAATATTCTCTGTCCTTAGTACACAGTTGGTGAAGTTACACATGCAGTTTGTCCACCTTCCGTCTAATTCTTTTACGGGAAACTTTGTTGATAAAGAAGATCATGTGTACAGCCTACAATGGACCGCATATATTCAGGTATTTTAATTTTAGATTCAGATTGTTTCGTTGCACGGTTATACACTCAAAAGCATAATACACTGAAGAGCGAAAAAAAACTGGCACACCTGCCTAATATCGTGTAGCCCCCCCCCCCC
>NQII01004870.1:117352-144604 GCA_002778355.1 Clitarchus hookeri
ATTCACGGTACACTCGTGAAATGGTCGTACGCGAACATCCAAATGTTATCGCTACCTCGGAGATGCTATGTCCCATCTCTCGTGCGCCGACTATAACATCATGTTTAAACTCACTTAAATCTTGATAACCTGCCATTGTAGCAGCAGTAACCGATCTAGCTGCCGACCGCATCGCGTTACTCTGATTGGTTCCATGCCTCTTTTATTTGCATACGCGCGCCTATACCAGTTTTTTTGGCTCTTCAGTGTATGAGGGTACTGCTTTATTACGGTCGGCTGACTTAGCGGCATTCGTAAATCGAGAGGGTACCAAGGACAAGATGCAGGCCATCACCAAGCTACAGAATACCTAAGAATACAGGAGTGAAACAACTCCTTCTACCACGAACTCCAGCCGCACTCGCCAGAAAATAACGTCACTGGCCAGCAACACGCCATAACACCGTTCGCCAATTAGCACCAGGTAACTTATTCGCCAGCTGACAGCCCAGCCAATAAGACGATCACAGCCCTGCGCAGTCAATTGGCGGACGGGTACGTCTGCATCGAAGGAACCGCCACGCCATTTCACTTATGTATATTTACCTATTTTGTGAGCAAGCCCCGTCTCATCGCCACACGGTGTTACGCCTTAGGTAGGATGCGCACTGAAGTGGTGTGGAAATGGCGTGGTTTTGAAATGGTGTGTGGTACAGGAAAGGAAGGAGGGTTGGCAGTGGTGTGGCAGTGGTGTGGCGTCAGTGTTGCTGCGCGCACCGAAATGGTAGGCAGGGCTATTGGGTTGCCACTTCACTGCGAGTCAGTCTTCGTCAGTCATAATACCGTCGTCAAAGAATGAAGATGTTCTCGCTCTTCTACGGCGATTTCTGCCCGAGCTAGCTTTTGAAAGTGGCTCAAGTGGTAATCTTCCTTGTGTGGTGGTCAAATAGACAAGGATAAGCTCCAAGAGTACGTTGGATTATTGACCGTCAGGCATAGTTACAAACTTTCAGAAATAATCAAGAAAATACAGGGATAGCGATTCGCTCTCTGAACTCAACAACACAATACTAACTGCAGACAGAATGCACATATTGACAGAATGGTGCTGACATGGTGTAAAAGTCACACATACAGGAGGTTAGTAGCGACCGTCTAGTACCGACCACCTCAACTGGCAGCATACAACCCCCACATCACCTGGACGCGCGCTACTACATTCCTTTTCGCATATTTAAACTCTTCCACCTATCATTTGGTTACCTATTCAACACCACACCACTTCTTGCCTCTCCAGTACTCGTCCTGCCTTAGCGAGCGCGGCCACCGAGAACCTCATCAAGTACCTTGTCCAGCAGCCTGTTCTTCATGTCGTTCATCCAGGTCTGGTTCCAGCTGCTGCTGGCGCCCTGTATGATCCACACAGTGCTCCTATGGCCCTGGTAGTCTGAGCCTTCCAGAGACACGTGCGGCCACGTCGTGATGTTGTACCCGTTCCACTGGCTGCTTCTGTCCACACAAACACACATAATTTCGTTTATTTATTAGGTGTTTGGAGTACCTCCTAACAGCGACTAAGTCTTGGTAGGTGAACACTAGACATTCAGGAAAGGGAAGGAATAGTCAAGGGACTGTATTAAGGAACCATCCCAGCATTCACTTGGAATGATAACGGAAAACCCTGGAAACCGAAATCAGGGTGGCCGGACTGGGAATTGAACCCAGATCCTTCCGAATGCGAGTGCCGTGGTTTGCCACAGCGCCACCTCACTCGCTACGAGTGTGTCAGTCAGTGTAGAAATTCTAAACAATTAAGCTCCGAGCCATTAAAATAAGGATCGTGAACACGAGTGTACTGTAACATTCTTTTTAAAAAGGATCATGAATGTGAGCCAACCACTAGACTGTCACAACATTAAATATGTTATTATTTATTTCAGTAGAATTCGTCATTAGGTATTCTCTTCCGCGCTCATCAGAAGCACTATGTAAAAATACAACATCGATTAAGACAAAAACACAAAAATTCCAATTAATATCTCCCGACCAGTTGGCTGGCAAACGTATATGACTCGTTCGACTGGAAAGAGGCAAGTGCAACGGGGAATGACGTGGAGCGGACGAGAGATGTGCCCAGCTGGACATATGCACGATTAATATCTCATCGGGATTGTCCCTCATACCAAGACACGCCTCGATGCTTAACTAGTTCATATTTGGGCGTGCATTTGTAATAATCTGCATAGTATCGGCGCAGATATAAATACATCATTTGCCTTACCGAAGGGAGTTTTTGATAGGGCGTGCAAAATGATTATTGGGCAGCTATATGCAGCATGCAGATAGCGACCTGTGTGCCCGAAATGACTGTAGGGCAAGATCACAATGTTTACTGACATGTGTTGCAGTGATCGTGATCCACTCAGGCAGTGGTGTATAATATATTTTAATTTACGAAGACATGTTTTGGCAGACTGAACCACCAACTTTGTAACAATGTCACGACAAATTAAATACTTTTCAGTGACTGCGATCAGCCAGTTCGTAACATGTTTGTGTATGTGTTCATGTTGGCTACACTTGCTGAAAATAGTGCGCACAAAAAAAAAGGCCAAATTTAAGATTTTAGTGAAAATTTGACAATAGTATTGCATTTTGTAACATAATCGGTTCTTAAAATATTTTGGTGTTTACTACTTTGTACTTTCAACAGTTTCAACTCTCGCGAATATTTAATGAAGAGAGAGAGTGTGCTCTGGTCCGCCTCACTTTTATGCAAACGATTTTAAAATAAAATTGTTTTGTGTACTTACTGAATGTTACAATGCAAAGTTATTGACGATGCTTATTTTTCTTTTCTTTTTTTTTCGCAGTGATTGGCAGCCAGTATGTCAGTACCTTGCCAAAAGTTCGTTCTTGGCCTGTCAAACGACACCGGGGCAAGTCAGCACCGACTGTAAGTTCTCGCGTGTTGCGAATTCTTTTGAAAGTAAGTATTAGCACCGATGAGATAATTAAAAGTTACGTATTTTGTTTATATTTTTACACGCAATTGCCCTTTTATAGGTTACCGCTGGGCACAGTCACGCCGCTGGGCACAGTCACAGGTCCTGTCAATCCCTGGTGTTGTCTTCAGTCGGCTTGTGGTCAAGTATATACGTCCGCAAGGAAACCACAGCATCTTCACGCCAATACAAGCAGTGAGTATTTACGAATACGAGACCAATATTTTTACGTGTGCTTATTAGACTTTTTTTACATTATGTGGTGAACTTGTGTCCAGGTGCCAGCCTTGCCGCCCTCGCCGAAACACTGCCAAGAGACCAGCTGAAAAATACAGATTGATGGACACAGCCATAAGTGAAGAAGATTACGCTCATGCACTTAAATTCTGGGAAAAATTCGACTGTAAGACAATAGAAGACTATTCTAAAATTTATTTTAATACTGGTGTTTTGTTGTTGTCAGATGTATTTGAAAACTTTAGGAACACGTGCCTGGAAACCAATGGTTTGGACTATGTCCGTTCCATGAGCGAGTGCATTCCATCCACCTACGATGCCAGCAAGCCGTCCGTCTACCTCCAGTACGTAGACGCGAACAATTTGTATGGTTGGGCAATGCCTCTGCTCCTCCCCGTGCGTGACTTCCAGTGAGTGAGCACCGACATCAATGTCACAGCGGTGCCAGATGATGGTCTGATTGGATATGAGCTGGAGGTAAAAGTAGAATAGCCTGCATCCTGCGGAACTTCACGACTCGCACAAAGACCTGCCATTCTTGCCCATCAGCGAGTGTCCTCCAGGTGGCAAGGACAAAACATTATTGACGAAGTTGCAAGTAAAGAAAAACTGCATTGTGCATTATATCAACTTGAAGCGAGCAATTTAACATGGGCTCAAAATAACCAAAATCCATTGTGTGCTGCAATTCAAGCAAGAGGCATGGCTCAAGCCCTACATCGACCTCGACACGGAAAAAAGGCAGGCAGCTGGCAATGATTTTCAAAAATAATTTTTTAAGCTTATGAACAACGCAACATTTGAAAATCTTATGGAAAATAAGAGGAAGAGACAAGTCATTGAATTAGTGTGTGATGAAATAAGACTGAAGAAATATATTTCTAAGCCCACCTTAAAGTGCAGGATGATTTACGATGAAAACCTCCCTGATGAAAATGGAAAAAGAAATGATATTGTTTGATAAACCAATTTACGCCGGCTTTTCAATGCTCTAATTGTCCTAAACATTAATGTATAAGTTTCATCACGATGTAATGAGAAATAAGTACTAAGACAACATTAATCTACTTTGTACAGATACTGACTCATTAATTTATAAAATTGAAACACAGGATTATTATTCAGACTTGGCCGCAGACCCCACGCTCATGGAAGAAATGGATGCCAGCTCTTACCAACCCACTCATCCCTGCTACTCCCCCATCAACAGGAAAGTGGAGGGGAAATTTAAAGACGAGTGCTGTGGTGAAATGATGAGCGAGTTCGTAGGGCTGCGTGCCAAAATGTATAGTTATATGTATATGTGGCGGTAAAGTAACCAAGAAGGCAAAATGAGACCAGAATACAAGTCTGAAAAATAAAATTACATTTGAAGATTACAAAAGAGTGTTGAAGCAGCAGCAAGTCGTACGTGTAACCATGAATAATATAAGATCATACCAGCACGAAGTTTACACCCAGGGCATGAACAAAGGCGCGCTCACATGGCAGGACGACAAGAGACAAATATTGGACAGTGGCATACTGACAAAGCCATATAGATATGAGAATTTAAAAAAAAATTAATACAGTATTATATGGTCATATGGGTAGATATTAAGAAAAGAAGAAGAGAAGTGTATTAGTATTTTTATCCAATATAAGCATATGGTGTTGTATGTATGTAAAATTTTGATATATGTAGCTACTACTGACAGCATGCTATAGCACATGCAAGATGAATTTTATATCTTGTCAGGTGTGTCACTTTTAGTCTGATGAAGGTTCAACTAGCCATTGTAGCTTTACAATTGATGATGAATACAGTGCTGACTGAATCAATTATGTAGTTGTGATGGTGGGGGGGGGGGNGGAATGTTCAAAATAACTTGTTTTTCCGTGGGTGTTGGGAGAGCGACACTGGGATGCCAGGGCAGTTCCTCACCTTGGAGATGTCAAATCAGAAGCGATTTCACCTCCCCCGCAATGACCAGCTATAAAAGTCTCATTTGCTTTTTTCCTGAGGGCATGGATGGAAGTGTTAAATCAGAAGCGATTTCCCTCCTCACCGTCTACCGTCAACTATAAATAATTATTCACTTTTGGTGAAAATGATTACTGTTTTTTTACAGCACGCACGCACGTATGGGTCCTGACACACCGCTACGTATACCATCATGAGAGAGATTGTGCCACCACCAGCAATGTTAACTATAGATTTTTGCAACTTATATTTAACTTCGGCAATTTCGTTTGTGCACTCCTGCACTGGGATTTGGGGCTGCGACTTCTGTTTGGGCCTCCAGCCAAGGTTTAAAGCCAATTCCTGGGTGTTCCAACCCTTATCCTTTACCGGGGTTGTGGGGGTGAAATATTTTTTAGTTGTGACATAGTGGCCCATTGTAACCACTAGAAGCGGTATTGTTCTTACCAGCCCTATCTATCTACTTCCTGTCTTTCTTTTCTTCCTCTTTATCTACAATTCTTTCGTTCACTTAATTTCGGCTGTTTTCTTTCTTGTTGTTTCTTCTGTCCGAGATGTTCTTTTGTTCTATGTTAGTACAATTTTCGGCGTTGTAACCCGCCTATACAGCTCATTCTTGCAGCACCATAGAGATTTAAGATATATGTTTTAGTACTGTAAGAGTGTATTGTATTTCTCCATCCCCAGCCGGAGACACACGCGCATGGTTGCTTTAGCAGCCATGCGGGTGGTAAAGTGGGAGGGCGACGCCAAAAATTATACCAGACCGAAGGATGGATGAGCAGTTCCAAACCGAAGGATGGATGAGCAGTTCCAAACCGAAGGATGGATGAGCAGTTCCAAACCGAAGGATGGTTGAGCAGTTCCAAACTGAAGGATGGATGACCGGAACAAGAAAAAGCAATGTCTTGAATGAAAAAAAATTATATGTAAATAAAAACTGAATAATTAAAAATGTAATTAAAAATGCGTTTTATTTCTAAGGTACACCTTTTCATAATATTTTTAGAAAGAAAAGAAAATACTTTTAAAAAATATTTAAAAAGAAAAAATATACTTAAAAAAATATACTGAAAAAGTATTAAGACTATATGAAAAAATTCTTATTGCATGTCTATGACTATATGAAAAAAAAATTTATTGCTGCTCTATATAAGTCTGGGATAGTAAAAAAACTTATATAAAAATATTACTACTTATCCCGGTATATGTCCCAATAGCCGAGTGGTCTAAGGCGTCTGCCTGCTCTCCTCCAGACAAATATTTTGATCTCTGCGANGTTTTATTTCTAAGGTACACCTTTTCATAATATTTTTAGAAAGAAAAGAAAATACTTTTAAAAAATATTTAAAAAAAAAAAATATACTTAAAAAAATATACTGAAAAAGTATTAAGACTATATGAAAAAATTCTTATTGCATGTCTATGACTATATGAAAAAAAAATTTATTGCTGCTCTATATAAGTCTGGGATAGTAAAAAAACTTATATAAAAATATTACTACTTATCTCGGTATATGTCCCAATAGCCGAGTGGTCTAAGGCGTCTGCCTGCTCTCCTCCAGACAAATATTTTGATCTCTGCGANCGGTATATGTCCCAATAGCCGAGTGGTCTAAGGCGTCTGCCTGCTCTCCTCCAGACAAATATTTTGATCTCTGCGAAAATTAATTTTAAAAAAGCAGCGGCTCTAGCGTCTAACTCTGTAACCAACATGGCGGCCGAACGAGAGTGACACCAGCGCCTCTAGCAGGCAAAAGTTGAACAAAGGACAAGTGGAAACAAGTTGTCGGGGTCAAACGAAGGTGGGTAATAGGGTGGCACACACTAGCCTCAATAAACAACAGTACCGGGATCGGTAGTGCACTCTAGCAGGTGACGAGAGAACTACAGCATGTGGAGTACATGCAACAGATGCGAAGGTGAGTAATTGGGAAACAAGATGGCGGGCTAAAACAATATGGCGGCCACAAACAAGATGGTGGCTATGACATCATTCAAGATGGCGGAATACAATATGGCGGCAGCCCTTCGACGCCTTAGTCCCTAGCCCTTGCCCTTGCCCTCGGAGCCCCAAATCCATATACTCAAACATAATTAAACAATATTCATTAATGCACTACCTACATTGGAATTCATTTAAGCAATATTTTACAATAACCTCTGTCATTGGGATGTTTGTTTTTTCCACCAGTTACGAACCGTTCAAGATAAAGTGTTGTCGCTTGGTACGGCACGGTGTTAGGACGAACTCTAACTTGAACTTTATGCGTCCAACATAAATGTCATAGGGAAGTTCGTTTTTGTTTGTTACGACCTCTTAACTGGTAATTTATGGTGCCAATAGAAAATTCATAGGGATGGATATGTTAAACATTTGTTAGCATAATTAGATTGCTCAATGTGACAGGTATGTAATAAATAATTATATTACACATCGTTAATATTGTTTAAAAATTTAAAGTGCTGTAATATGTGTTAAACATTTGTTGGTATAGTATGTTTGTGTTAATATATACTAATTTTAGGAATATAAATGTCTTAATTATAAATGGTACTTATGGTACAGGTGTTATAGTACTATATTGTCGATATGAAATCTTTGCGTAATTATAGTAAATAGTTTTAAAGTTCCGTAGTTGTTCGAATAATTTTGGTATATATCAGTTAACACATGTTTAATTTATTTCGCAAATAGAAATGTCATAGGGTTCGGAGTAATTATGGTACATATGTTAACACATAATTTTCTTTTTCCCGGAACTATAGGTTTCAGACAGAGTTTACATACTTTTGTCAACAAAGAGGGGTCATGATTATTCACCAAATATTTACTAGTGTTACACGATTGCTTGCCCTTGGTTCTTTTATCCTTATGGGATTTCGATGGCTTTGCCCTTTTGGAACTATTTTTTTACTGTTACACAGATGTTCTAGATTTTTTATTATTTGATTTGGTGTGGTTTTGGAGATTCTTAGACCACGTGTTACTCGTTCTTTGTTTTTTTTTTTTTTTTTTTTTTTTTTTTTTTTTTTTTTTTTTTTTTNTGATTAGTTTTACTAAAATATTTTCATAACAATTATGTATCTTTGTGAGTATGGTCTGAATTATTTGATTTTGACTTGTTGGTTTCTGTTTTGGAACCCAGTGGTTCAGTTGCTCGGTTATGGCTTGCAATTTTGGGAGGAGCAAAATATGGGGGTTTTCCTCTCTGATGGTCTGCGAATTCCACATTCGTGGTTGGATACACAAGCGATCCAGCTCAGAAAAATTATGGCGAAGAAGTTGGAATGCAGCACGTGAACATTCAGCTGGGTTATGGCCATCTAAAATTGTGATAACTATTTAGTGTTCAGACACTCCAAGACGGAGGACTTGAGCTGCCTCTTTAATGTTTGAAATGTAGTGGGACAATAGCTCTTTATGTTCCTGAAGCATATTGTACCACTCCAGTATTATAGTGGTTAATAGGCGGGACGGAATAAAACAATTCAGTACATCTGCATGATACTGATCAAAAGAATAATTAGAATTTATTGCCAAACTAGCGCAGCTCAGGAATGGTTGGGTAAAAGGAAAAATAATTTCCGAGAATTGTTTATCCGGAATGTTCCCTTCTTGGCGTAATTTCACTAAATGACGCAAAAACTGAATAAGCTGTTTTGGATACAATCTATTTGCTTCTGGAAATCCAAGGAGTAGGCGTTCAATAGGATGTGCAGTTTTTCCATTAAATTGGTATTCCAAAGTGGGAAACACAATTTGTTTGACTGACTGAAATGTTGGGAGGGGTGGGAGTGGTGGCGGTTTTTGTGGATATGCATGGGCATGTTGCCGAGAGTTTGATGTTGCTGTGAAAGGGGGTTGATTTTAGGGGTGAGTTCTGGGTGTTGATATGTGTGAAGACAGGAATAGAGGTTATGACTCGCGGGGGGGTCCATGTCGGTTCTGTAGTTGTGAACAGGGATGAAGGGTAAATGAAAGTGGAAGAGGTGGTGGGTGTGTTACTGACTTCATGGGTGAGGTTAACATATGGGGAGTAAGAGGAAAACTCCTGAGAAGGAGTTATAACTGCAGTGGTGGTGAGGAATGGCAGGTATATGGCGTTGGTGGGCAGAAGTGGACGTGATGCGGTTTGATAATGATGGCCGGAAAAGGTGTGGGTGGTAGCAAGTGGGTAGGTTGGGGTATAGGTTGCGGTGGTGGGAGTAAATTATAGGGTAGGGTTTCTGGTGGATGAGGTCTGTATGGATGGAACAGAAAAGGATACCAGTGGAGAAGTCAAAAACCTAAGGGTGGTTTGGCTAGGGGTGGAAGTTGGAATGGAGGATGGTGGGTGAGTAAGGGGGCAGGGTATGTCTCTTGGGAAAGTGCCTGTGACTGTGTAACCTTGGGAGGGGGTAATTTGGGTGAAAGAGTGGTTGTTCCTGGCGTTGGGGCTTGAACAAGGAAAAAATTTGTATATGTGGAAACTAAAACATTTCCCAAAGTGGATAATCTTTCTCGCAATGTGGAAAATAATGTAGGCGATTCTTGGAGATATTTGTCAATTTCTCTGCATACACTCCATTGTGTTGGCCTTGAGACAAAAGTGTGAGGTTCAAGAGCCTTGTGTTTAAATGTGTGAGCCGAGTATGCGCGCACTGTATGTTGGCGCCACTGTTTTCTGTGTCTAGTTTACTTATAAGGGGTTAGTTACAATATCCTGAAATTGAATTCAACCAGAACGTCTTTTTTCTAATTTTCTGGCGACGGTGTAATATGTTCATGGAGAGCGGCCTTAAAATGTTTTCTTTGTCTGGACGTCGCCAGTAAAATTAATATTGCGTTATTGGAGTTCGTAGGGCAACTCCTCCTTTAAGAGGTATTCGGGGACAACCATCTCGACAAATACAAAACAGGCTCACATACGATTTTACCTAATGAAATATTCTCGCTTGGAGAGCTGAAGCAGGGAGAAATAAACAAAAAATAACTATTGTGCCTACACACATCAATACTAATGACCTTCAGCAGTAATAAAATTACCAAACTAAAACAATAATACTCATTATAATTGTTACATATTTTGTATACAAAGCATCTGTACTGACCCTGTGTCTTTAGGAAGGGGAGACTTAATTTACAAAAGAACTCTAAAGACATGTGGTGGGACCGGGTGGCAAGCGTGGAAAACGTGGCTTTGTTTACAAACAAAAGGCGGAGTTGATATCACTGCGCCGCTGGGCGACCTTGCTGCGCGACGAATAGAGGTCAGGCAGAAGGTGGGAGGAAAGCAGGCAGAAGGATACGCAGCTGCCAAGCTGGCCGATAACAATAGTGTTGACATTCTGCGCTTTAACTACGTCACATGGACTTTAAGAACTGTAATCTGAACAGGATGCTGTCTAATTTAGAAAGCTTGCTANACAGACAGAAGGATACGCAGCTGCCAAGCTGGCCGATAACAATCGTGTTGACATGCTGCGCTTTAACTACGTCACATGGACTTTAAGAACAGAAGGATACGCAGCTGCCAAGCTGGCCGATAACAATCGTGTTGACATGCTGCGCTTTAACTACGTCACATGGACTTTAAGAACAGAAGGATACGCAGCTGCCAAGCTGGCCGATAACAATCGTGTTGACATGCTGCGCTTTAACTACGTCACATGGACTTTAAGAACAGAAGGATACGCAGCTGCCAAGCTGGCCGATAACAATCGTGTTGACATGCTGCGCTTTAACTACGTCACATGGACTTTAAGAACAGAAGGATACGCAGCTGCCAAGCTGGCCGATAACAATCGTGTTGACATGCTGCGCTTTAACTACGTCACATGGACTTTAAGAACAGAAGGATACGCAGCTGCCAAGCTGGCCGATAACAATCGTGTTGACATGCTGCGCTTTAACTACGTCACATGGACTTTAAGAACAGAAGGATACGCAGCTGCCAAGCTGGCCGATAACAATCGTGTTGACATGCTGCGCTTTAACTACGTCACATGGACTTTAAGAACTGTAATCTGAACAGGATGCTGTCTAATTTAGAAAGCTTGCTACAGGAAACTAAGGATAGCACTTTTAAAATTTCGCGCGAGAAGTGTTAACATGAAATGCGTCTCTGCACTTCTCAACGTAAAATCACACTGATTCCATAATCAGTTGAACAATAAACAAAATAGCTACAGTTTCCAGAGACTTTCAGCAATTTGCCGTAAAGATAAGTGATTCGTTTTTGCACGATAAAGACGTGAGGAACACGACGGCAGATGGAATTTAAAGGTATTAGATTAATAATACCAGTTTCACCCCTCCCCCCTTCATCATCTCATAGGGAGTTTGATTTCGAGCTGAGCTCGTTTGGAAGCATTGATTGTACTAGGCATTCAGAGGTTCTCAAAGGGGTAGACACGAAGAAAATTAATAAAACCTTTAACATCAGAACAATTGCAAGGCCTTAACCTATGCTTAAAGCTTGTGGATTGTTAGGAAAATAAATAATGTAGACTACCAGGCTCACAGTTCAGAAAACAAACCATTATATTTATGATATTTCTGATTTCTACAAACTACACTTGAGTGCATGACAACAGCTTTCTAGAGTCCAAGTTCAATTTAGGAAACTAATAATTAAATTCTTAACAATTGACAAAATTTAATTTATGTATTAACTATGGCCAGAAAGGGTCAAGCGTTAAATTACAACTTAAAATTCCTCATTGGCCTTTTACAAAATATTTATTTGACTGTGATTAAATTATAGACACACTTCAACATTTTATAGGAGACCGGTCCGCCTGTGGGTTAAATTATCTTATCAATTTAAGATAAATTGGTTTTAAATTTTGTTGTTTTTATATCAGATAGAAAGAAGTAACAAATAATATATTAAATTTCTTAGGGTTATTTGTTTGAATGTTCTCAAGTTGATAACATTTTCGAAAATTCTAAGTGTTTTACATTATAATTGAAGTGAAGTTTTGTTTTAACGACACCGAAGTATAATTGTAGTTGTGAAAGAAGAGTCCGGGAGATGCAATTATGTTTGGATCATAGGCCGAAATAAAGAGTTGCAGGCTGAAGGCTGTACCACTCCTAGGACTCGGCGGCTCACTTCCCCGAAGTAGTGGATTCCTTGAATTACTTGGCGTACTTGGGTTACTGGGATTAGATGAATTACTCGAACTCTCTTTATGTGGGAAGATCTTTGAGAGACATCGTAGGCGGCTGTCTTCCGCATGCACTACACAACTTATATATACGTGTGTATATATATGTTATATATATATATATATATATATACTCTAAGGCATAGGTGAGGACCAGTTTGACTCTTACCATCGCCGCTAAATGGGACATGGAGGGAGGTCGAGAACGGGTTAGTGATAGCTGCTCAGGCGGCAACAGAGGGAAGCGTGGAAGGGACGTGTCTGCAATCTCATAGAGGTAACTGTTAAGATGCACTTCAATGGGAGTGCTCGAAACGTGAGATAAGCCGGCGCACCGAGGCGTTATAGGCATAAATGGAATTCGTTGAGCATGACTTAAGAGTCGGCGGGAGTCATTTCGCCTCCATTTACCACCAATGTTAATTTTTACTAGCAAATTGCAAGAGAACTGTAGGCTCTTTTGAAACTCAGTTTTCTTGACACGCCTAAAACCTTTATAATTGTGTTTTTAAAAAGTTAAAATTATCTTTTTAAATATTAATTTTCGCCACTTAAAATACGCCGTTATTTCTGCACAGACATGTTATACGAGAAAAAGTGTTTCCCATCAAAAACTAGTAAATGTTTTTAGGCAGCTGGGTAAATAATTTTATTTGTGATTCAATACCACATTCACCATTGACTTAATGTTATTACTTTTCAATTAAATTAACTAAATATGTTTTAATGTGCTATACTGCAAAATACGTTTTGGACATAGGCGTGTTTTGAACTACAGAGAATCATAGCGCATTGCTTTGAAGATAGTCAAGGGAGGAAATCTTATATCAAGTTACCCGTCTCGAACTTCTCGTCTCGCGTGACAGCTTGACTCGTGGCGAGCGACCACAGAAACCTGCGAAGAGTATTTGCAGTTCAGGAGCGGAAATCATTAAAATCGCTTCGTTTCAAGTGTTGGCACAGCAATGTGAATTAATAAATAAACATTGGAGCGTCGATACGGTACGAAGGCAAGTGAGAAGTGTAGTGCTCAGCCAAAAAAAAAGGCAAAATCGAAATACAATGCATTAAAATTCACACAATGGACAAAAACTACCGTATACATACTGTATGTGGGAAAATTTCCGTGTGACACTATTTGAGATTCCTTAGTACTATTTTCTTACGAAAAGTATGAATTGCACAGAATAATTCCACAAATTAATATTGGTATAGTAGCCCACCTTCATCGTCCCAGGTTGTAGGTGCCAAGAATGTGTACAATGTTTGGTCCAGTTGTTCAAAACTCGTTTTGTATGTTAGATATTTTACATATTCATTTTTGTTTGTGGATCACCAAATAACTAAAATAAGTAAAAATTGATAATTGCAAAATATTTATTAATTTTCCAAACTTTTTACAGCTTCCTGTGCACTACTTAATAGGTATTTTGTTCAACCCAATAATTAACAGTTTTCCAAAATTTTGTCGCGGTGAAAGATGTGATTAGGAGTAATTTCACTATATAAAGTTTATGGATTTTTAGCCGAAAAATTAAAAAAGGTAGGTATCTTAGAAAACATTATGCATTAATTTAAAATTTACTTTGTACTAGCTACATAGATTTTTTTTGTAAATAATATTTCAGTAATCTCAGTTCATAGTCATTGACTTGCAAAGAACATGAAAGTAGCGTACCATCGTGGACTCACTAAACTGTGACATCTAGAACCAGCCCCTCTTCCCCCCTCCACGTTCGCAAACCAGGAATGTTAGCAAATTTAATCAACGAAACTCTTTAGTTATAATAATGTTGGTAATTGTAACCTACTAGCAGATTAAATATTTCTCGTACATTTTTCCTTTGTTACAAGTAATTTTACCTTACACTCTTGAGAATCTTTTGTGACATATCATGGCATTTACTCGTAATTTTGTGTGGCACATTTACTGTAGAGTCAGGGAATGTTGTTTCACTGGTCATTTACATTTCTTACAATCATATGCTGTTATTTTCTCTTGCATGTATGCATAATTCACTTTCCTTGCGTTTAAGTTAATTTTCAGTTTTTACAGTGAACAGTAAATCTCTCGATATCTCGAACAGTTTTGACTGCTCCAGATATTTTTAAAATAAAAAAATTACTGTTCGAAATCTTTCAAAGGAAAAAAAACACCTATCAGTAGGCCATATGTATATTCAAGATTATTCTGGAAGTTAACAAGTGTAATATATCATTAATATTACAGTTTGATTCAGTTCTTGTAATTATATTGCATGTACATTATGATCATAAAATCGTTATATATAGATATTCAAATAGTATAAACGTGATTTAAAAAACAAAATGCATAATGGAAATTTAAAGTAAAAACTCAGTAATATTGTGCGTACACTTACCGCTTACTGTTTTCTGCACTGAGAAAGAGATTTGCTTGCACAATAGCTCCTGTTAATATAGTAGTGTGAAAAAAATGGTTTGAAGTTGTAGTATGTCTTCCTAACAAATAGTTGTAGTTAAATCAAATGTATGCTTTTCAGGCTGAAAATACTCAGTTTGGTTTTTCGTCGCACTTTGTTCTGGTGAAAATATATTTTACTATGGCAGTGACGGCTTCCTAACTATTCAAAAATTATTTTGTTGGTTCAAACAAAAATCTTTCTCGACCGAATACACAGCAACACAACATTCAAGATTTCAAATTGTTCCCAATAGAAGCTGAGGATCCTCTTGGCATATTTATTATCTAATGTTCTTATGTCTTGTACCACTTTAAATATTAAAATTTTTATTTGTAATATGCAAAAATACTTACCCTAATCTACTCATTGTATTTCAGTTTTCTTATGTCAGTAACATTTTGCTGTCATACGTAAAACCAGTTTATCCATTAGTAGTTAGAAATAGCCGGTTCGAACGCAGATTCGTGACAGGGAGACAGGGAGGCCAAGATGGCCGTCTGCGGCAACATCATGCACTTGCATTCCACCATCATGGTGGCCATTTTTACAGCCAGTGACAGTCATTTTGTAGTTCATTTCCTTAGAAATGTACCTTTTCAGCCAAAACATCAAAATGTCCCTTTTTTCCCTTCGAAATTTCTTTTTTTCCATAAAAATTTCCATAATTTCCCAAAAATTATTTAAAACTATTATTTTTTCAGAATTTTTTTAACGATCTAACAATGTGGCTAAATGACTCATTTTTGGGCCATAAGGATTGAGGATTCGTGAGAATTTTCTCCGAGTCTTCCCCCACACCATCATTCATGCTCTTGCATTCACAGGGTGCTGTGGTGATGCAGCTGATAGAGGGCATATTAAACTTCACCCCCTTGCATTCTAAGCTAGGAGGGTTATCTCAGAGTCTTCTGAAATACGATATAAACTACAAATAGTCATTTCGGCCCTATGCGAACTTATAAGCATAGTTGACCGTAATTCCCACACCATTTAAGATGTAGTCGTCAAAATCATATCATAGGCATCGACTCCGACAAGGAAAATTAAATAATTGTTATTTAAACCCTATGCGAACTTATAAGCATAGTTGGCCGTAATTCCCGAACCATTTAAGATGATGTCGTCAAATTCATAACATAAGCATCGACGCAGACAAGAAAATTAACAAATTGCCATTTAAGACCTATGAAAACTTATAAGCATAGTTGGCCGTAATTCCCGAACCATTCAAGATGTACTCGTCAAATTCAAATCATATGCATCGATTCAGACAAGGAAAATAAACAAATGGTCATTTAAGCCCTATGCGAACTTATAAGCATAGTTGGCCATAATTCTCGAACTGTTTAAGATGTAGTCGTCAAATTAATAAGGTAGGCATCGACACAGACAAGGAAAATTAACACATGGTCATTTAAGCCCTATGAGAACTTATAAGCATACTTTATCGTAATTCCCGAACCGTTTAAGACATACTCATGATATTCATAACATTGGCATCGCCTCGGACAAGGAAAATTAACAAACGGTCATTTAAGCCCCTATGCGAACTTATAAGCATAGTTTATCATAACTCCCGAACCATTGAGGGTACAACCAGCAAATACATAACATAGGCAAGAGGGTGTTCTCCGTGTCTTCCCTGACATCCCGACTGGCCCCTACATCACACTCTTGCAGGGGGTATTCTCCGAGTCTTCCCAAATCCTTGCCATGTGACCCGACTTGCCCCTACATCATATTCTTGCAAGATGGGTTCTCCGGGCCTTTCCAAATCCCTGTCATATCACCCGACTGGCCCCTACATCATGGGTTATCTCAGAGTCTTCCCAAATACAATTACTATTTAATTCATTCCTACTAGATCATATACTTCATGCTCTCACATTTCAAGCGAATGTTTTTCTCATACATCACACGCTGGCATTCTAAGCCGGGGATTATCTCAGATTCTTCCCCGGTCGCCGTGATGCAAGGCATAACATAAAGGACGTCGCCATGGCACTTGGTGTAATATAAAGAACGTTGCCGAACACTTCAATGATGTATACACCATAACAGAAAGGATGATGCCAAACACTGCGACTAAGTGCGCACGGTATAACATAAAGCACACTACCGTGCACTTCAATGACGAGTGCATTTTAATATATAAAGGGTGGTGCCAAACACTTCAATGACTCATGCACCCTAACATAAATGATGACGTCGAATACTGCGACGAAGCGCACGTGGCATACTGTAAAGGACTTTACCATACATTTCAATGGCACAGGCATTTTAATGTATAAAGGGTGGCACCAAACACTTCAACGATGCATGCACCCTAACATAAAGAGTGACACCAAAAACTGCGGCGAAGCGCACGAAGCATAACATAAAGCACACCACTGTACACTTCAACGAAATGGGCATTTTTAATATAAAGAGTGACACTGAACCTGTCAACAACGCAAACACCATAACAAAGGGCAACATCGAACACTGCAACGAAGTGAGCGCGGCATAACATAAAGGGTGCTAACATACACTTCAAAGACACATGCTTTTTAAAATAAAAGGGTGGCGTCGAACACTTCAACGATGCACACAACCTAACATAAAGGGCGATTTAAGCCTTACACGCATAGGTGCGCATAAGTTCCGTATCGTATCATGTAAGATATGTTTGGCAACTTCATAACATCACTCCCGTCTTCTCGAAAGGGTTAAGTCTTCCCAAAATTAGATTAAAATTTAAATCCTTCCTATGAAATATACATCACACTCTTGCAGGCCAAGCTGGGAGAGTTATCTCAGGGTCTTCCCAAACATATGCGCATGGGTTATCTCAGAGTCTTCCCAACCATACACAATGATAAAGTATTATAGGCAACACACACTACCATGAAAACAATGGGGGGCACAATCACATCACTACTGTAACATATCGTTTTCATATGCCTACAATGCAAAGAGACATATAAAGCATAAATATAAGCTACCACCGTAGTAAAGAGAGAACACCACCGTGCATAAAGGAGCCTAACAGGTTATGTGAGGCTCTCACAGACCTAACATAAAGGGCGCTGTCGCACACAACGATAAAGAAGCCTAAAATGTCTTGAAAGCATCTCGACACTAACAAAGCTGACATAAAGATCACCACTGTTGCATCTGTATGTATATATTTATATATATTAGGATAGGATGACCAACTCAGTTACTATTCAGACTTCTAAAAGCGAACAGAGCTGTTTTTTTCTACGATGGGAAATAATCGAGAAAGTTATTTATGTCGTTACTGTAAGAAGACTTTTTCTCATAGCTGTCATGATCGTCGACACGAGACTGGTTGCCAAAAAAATATGAAATGTATTAATTTTTCATGTGAAAAATGCAAATCGTATTTTCGAAGACTCGGTAGCTTAAAAAGGCATAACACAACATGCAAAGCTCTCTTTCCTACACAGGTCAATCAGCATTTTCTTAGAATAGAGCAAACTTTTGATGGGAAGATATCTGCAAAAGAAAAATCCGAACCATCGACATAATTAAAGTCATCATACCCTACTATGAAAACAATGGCTGGAACAGTCACATCTCCTAGACATCCATACCACTACTGTAAAAGTACATTTGCATATGCCTGCAATGCAAAAACACATATAAAGCATAAATGCAAGCTGAATCCATGATGCACAGGCTATTGATGTCATATATTCCAAGGTATGTTCACTCGTATAGACAATTTAAACATACATATGAAAAAAAGTGCAAAGACCTTGTTTCTCTACATGCTAAACAACACAGCACATTGTCAACGCTACAAAATTGTGACGATCAGATGTCTGTTGTACAAAGTATTGATATGCCTTCATCACCAACTTCTGACCTTCATGTGAACAATAAACACAATCCTTCACCAATGTGTAGGAAACATTGTCGCAAATGTGGTAAGATCTTTAGTAAAAGTAGCAAGGCACGTCGACATTAGAGATGTAAAACAGCATGTAGCGGTGGAGAGACATTAGCTGAATATATGTTTACAGAACACATAAAAAAAACTTAAATTCCACTGATGAAATAAGAATATATGCACATATATATGTGAAATTGATGGAATCGCCTTAGTTGTTATTCGAATTTCGAAGAGTATACATCGTCTCGAGTGAAGATGGAAAATACGTCAGAAAATCATTTGTGCTGTTTCTGCAAGAAACCATTTACTAACAGCTGTAATGCTCGCCGTCATGAAACTGCTTGTTCTATGAACATAAAGCAATCTAGATTAACATATGAACAGTGTAAGTCTCAATTTGGGCGACGCGATAACTTGAAAAGACATCTTGCAACGTGTGAGGGACTCTCTCTTGTGTCAGCTAAGTGACATAGTGTATTGCATACATCTGAAAAAACAGGTGAAGGACAGACACCTGCTGCATGGATACCGGCGCGCTGTCATCATCGTCAACATCAGACCTGGACATGAACAGTTTACCACAGGCATCAAGATATTCATGTCACTACTGCAACAAGACCTTTAGTAAAAGTAGCAGTACTCACCAATATGAAAAATCTGGAAAATGTTTGAAAAAGACGAAATGGGCTCACTATACTACTTGTTGCTTTAAGTGTTGTCGTGAATTCAAATGTTATGGAGTAACAGGTGTTCCAGACAGCATTCGACTCGAAATACACGACCATAAGGTAAACTATGTCGCGAGTCGTATTACAACCATACCAAAATGTGTACATATTAAGCACCTACGCCTGTATCTGCTGTAAACTTACCAAATGAGAATGGATTCATACTGAAAGAATCTGCATTCCGAGGTCTTATGAAGTACGCCTTCATAAGACCTCGGAATGCAGATTCTTTCAGTATGAAAAAAGTATGTTGCCTCTTATTCATCAGACATGGTGGATGATATTTGTACATATGTTAAGCATATGAAACAGAATATTGCAGATGAACATACATGCGATATGGAAAAATAAGGTGGGTTAAAATATAATATATGGTTGGACTGTAAATATACCAAACCAGAATCACACGAAGATGAATATAGCGAGAGAGCCTTCAAGACCTCGAATGTACCTCTGTATAACACATGCAAAATTGAAGATAGCGTTGAAGCTAGTATACAGAAAATTTGTCACGAGGAAGAAGAATATATGGGAAAGGGTTCCGGTTGGACACTATATAAGATACATCAGCTACAGTTGAGAACAAATTTACTTAGTCACATGACAAATATATGTATGGAAATTGAGGCATGCAATCGAGAATGTCCTGTACGACTGCCTGCAAAACCTTCAAAGAATGTGAAAAAGGAATTACGAGTCTTGTAGACATTTACTATGAAGAGTGCGAGGATGTCAAGAGATGGTAGAACATAATATTCTGGGAAGGTGTATCGTTAACTATATGCGAACAGACACTCCCCCTGCCATGTGGTCCGGACGAAGTTATAACTCACGCTTTATTGCAAGATGCGATAAGAGTTTACCTTCCTCAAGAGCCTTTGGTGCTGGCTGAACCTACCAACTCTACTGCCGCTGTCGACGTTGCCGTGATTGACATTACTAAGGAGGACGACAAGCTGCCTGCTGTCAAACGTAATAAGCCCGCCGCAACCAAGTCCGTGGCGACGCCTCATCGCAGAACGTCACGTAAAATTAAGATGTTGCCGGTCACAACTTGTCTGAATTGTGGCAATTCATCGCTTCAGAACGTGTGTAAATTAACATTTGCTGATAGAAAGACATTACTGCTGCAACTACTCACTACTCTGCTTGCAAAAGTATAGTGAAAAAAAAATGTTTTAATTGTCTATGTTTATAGTTAATTGCTATCTTGATGTTATGCTTATTTAAGAGAATGTATTCTGCATTACTTGTTAATGCTTATTTTGATGTGTAATTTATGTATTACTTGTGAGATTGTCGACGTATGTATGTGTATAGAGTCTGTATTACTTGTTAATGCCTATCTTGATGTACTGCTTGTGTGAGAGTATGCTGCAAAAACAATGTATAATATATACTGTAATATATATGTATGTCTTGAAATTCACTGTGTTCTTATTTCTGTTGGATAACAATCACACACAGCCCAAACTAAATGTGCTAGTATATATTAAAAGCACACCAATAAACAGTACACACGGTGCTGGCTATGCTTTAGCCACTACCTGCTGTCACTGTTCTGAAAATCAAGTAGTAGATATAATATAATGGTTCTAAAGTAGGATGGCAAGAGGGATCGGGCATCGGCCAAACGGCAACCCATGCTCTTGCATTCTTCATCAATGGCGGCCATTTCGGCAGCCATTTTCCCTCGAAATGTCCCTAATTTCCCTTGAAATGTCTATTGTTCCCTAAAAATGTCCCCTTTGTCCCTAGAAATATCCCTGATTACAATAAAAATTTCCCTAATATCCCAAAAAAAAATTTTATGTTAATTTTTTTAATGTTTTTCAATGATTCCACAATGTGAAGTAATTACTCATTTTTGACCTCACCTGCTTCCACTGTTATAAAAATAAAAATAAAAAAATTTTTTTTTTTTTCAAAATAAAATTTAAAAAAAAAAAAACCAAAAAAAATTGTAAGAAATTAGTGGCCGAAGACAGGAGCTTGCATCGTTGAAGTGTACGGTGGTGTGCTTTATGTTATGCTTCGCGCGCTTCGCCACAGTGTTTGGTGTCATCCTTTATGTTAAGGTGCGTGGGTCATTGAAGTGTTCGGCGCCACCCTTTATATATTAAAATGGCCGCGCCATTGAAGTGTATGGTAGCGTCCTTTATATTATGCCAGGCGCACTTCATCGCAGTGTTCGACGTCACCCTTTATGTTAGGGTGCATGAGTCGTTGATGTGTTCGGCACCATCCTTTATATATTAAAATGCACTCGTCGTTGAAGTGTACAGTAGTGTGTTTTATGTTATGCCGCGCGCACTTCGTCACAGTGGTTGGCATCATCCTTTATTTTAGGGTGCATGCATTGTTGAAGTGTTCGGCAACATTGTTTATGTTACACCAAGTGCCATGGCAAACGTCCTTTATTTTATGCCTCACGTCACGGCGACTGGGGAAGACTCTGAAATACTCCCCCCGCTTGGAATGCCAAAATGTGATGTCTAAGACAACCTCATGCTTGAGATGTGAGAGCATGAAGTATATGATCTACTAGGAATGAATTAAATGGTAAACATATTTGGGAAGACTCTAAGTTAACCCATGATGTAGGGGCCAGTCGTGTGGCATGGTAGGGATTTGGGAAGACCTGGAGAACCCCTCCTGCAAGAGTAATATGGAGGGGCAAGTCGGGATGTCAGGGAAGACCTGTAGAAAACCATCTTGCATATGTTATGTATTTGCTGGTTGTACCCTAAACGGTTCGGGAATTATGATCAACTATGTTTATAAGTGCGCATAGGGGCTTAAATGACCATCTGTTAATTTTCCTTCTCGGTGGCGATGCCTATTTTATGAATTTGATGAGTACATCTTAAATGGTTAAGGAATTACGGCCAACTATGCTTATAAGTTTCGCATAGTGCTTAAAGGACCATTTGTTAATTTCCCTTATCTGTGTCGATGCCTGTGTTATGAATTTGACAACTACATCCTAAATGTTTCTGGAATTATGGCTAACTATGCTTATAAGTTCGCATAGGGCTTAAATGGCTATTCGTTAATTTTTCTTGTCTGCATCGATTCCAATTATATGAATTTGACCACTACATCTTAAATGGTTAGGGAATTTTGGCCAACTATGCTTATGAGTTCGCATAGTGCTTGAATGGCCATTTGTTAATTTTCCTTGTCTGCATCGATGCCTATGTTATGAATTTGATGACTACATCTTAAACGGTTCGGGAATTACGATCAGCTATGCTTATAAGTTCGCTTAGGGCTTAAATGACTATTTTGTTAATTTTCCTGGTCGGCATCGATTCCTATGATATGATCTTGACGACTAATTCTTAAATGGTTCGGAATTACGGCCAACTATGTTTATAAGTTCGCATAGGGCTTAAATGACCATTTGTAGTTTATAACTTTGTAGTTTATAACGTATTTGGGAAAACTCTGAGATAACTCTCCCAGCTTGGAATGCAAGGGGGTGAAGTTTAACATGTCCTCTATCCACTGCATCACCATGGCACCCTGTGAATGCAAGAGCATGAAGTATGGTAGGGGGAAGACTCGGAGAAAATACTCATGAATCCTCAATCCTCATTCCCCAAAAATGAGTCATTTTGCCACATTATGGAATCGTTGAAAAAAATTAGAAAAAATAATATTTCCAAATTTTTTTTTGGGAAATTAGGGAAATTTTTAGGGAAAAGGGGAAATTTCGAGGGGAAAAAGGACTTTTTGATGTTGTTTTGGCGGAAATGGACATTTCGAAGGAAATTGACTCCAAAATGATGGTCACTGGCTTAAAAAATGTCCGCCATGGTGCTGGAATGCAAGAGTATGATGTGACCGCCGGCGGCCTTCTTGGCCTCCCTGCAACCTTGTCACGAAGCTGCGTTCGAACCGGCTATTTCTAACTACTTACATTCTTTTATATTTATTTGATTCTATTATTATTTTTATTTAAGAGTCTTCCTTTGCTTCTAATTGAAATAATACATTTTTTGTAGTTTCCATAAATTCCGGTATCGCTTTTAGGTTATAAGTTACAGGCTGCAATAGTGGGTTTTGGAACTGGAAAGGTCCTGTTCTTCGGAGTAAAGACTGAGTACTGCGCAGCATGTGCTCGTGCTGCATAAAAGGCAAAACTCCATCGTCGCACGCATGTTTCAAAAACGGGTGAAAATCAAAGCTCATCAAGTATGGAAGCATAATTGACTATCAAAGAATTTTTACCAGAAAAAAAATGTACATAATAAAATATACTAAACTCATTGCTGATGGGGACAGTAACACGTATAAAAAAATTCTGGACGCACACCTATACAAAAATGTCACCGTAGAAAAAATGTAGTCTACAAATCATCTTCTACGTAATTTCTGTAATAAATTGAAGGATATTTCAATTACAAGTAACAAACTGAAGAACGACATTGTCGTTAGAAAGAAGCTGGGTGGTAATGTTCTTAGATTCATAACAGTTGTTTTTGAGCTGTACAACCTACGCAGAAAGAAGAACGACAACTCCACGAAAAAGTTGAAGAATTACGTAAAGATATATTAAATACCACAAACCACATATTTTGAGAACATTCAGTTTGCACAGGGGGAGGTTACTTCTGAAAATCGGATGGTAGCGGTCACAATTATATGCCAGAACTTATTGAAAGTGGTGTGCGCGCTAATGTATCTGGTGTAGTAAAACAAATGAGCAATTATAACAGAAATCTGATACACAATGTGACCAACAACCCTGTAGAACACTACAATTCAGCTGTTGCCAAATTTGTTGGTAGAAAAAGAATTAACTGTTTCACTAAACGATCCTAAGCTGGGAAGAGCGCAGGGGCAGTTGTAAGACACAACACGGGCATGCCATTGTATAAATTACACAAAACTATGTTCAACAAGAGCCCAAGAAAATTTTGCAGAAGTATGGAAAACTGGCTTAAAATAAAAATTGAAGCCAGAAAGACTAAAAGGAGGACAAAGGAAAAAATACGTCGTAAGCTTTTATTCAAACAGACACTTTCCGATAAATATTATGGCGTCAATGCTGAAAAGCCAGATATGAATATTTAGAGACATTCAACAGAGAATGCAAAGAATTCCTCGATTGATTACAAATGAGTGAAACGGAAAGGCAAAGAGTTGAAAGGGCAACAGACATGAAAGTGGCGAATGGAGAGAAAGAAGACGAAAAATACTCAGAGCATCGCATGTTGGTAGAATTTAAAACATGAAACCATACACCAGCTGTGATTCAGCAGTTAAAAGTATATTGTACAACAGAACTGGCACCAAAGGAATGGAATATCGAAGGGAAAACGAAAAGTTTGCAAAAGAAGCGGTGGAGAAAGAACTTAAAATAAATATTTCGGATTGTGGACTGTTTATTGATCCTGGCATGCCCTTCTTCGGCGTCACACAAAATGGATTTGTCGGCGAAAATGGAATAGTTGAAATTAATGCCTGTCTTCTGCTCCACATAAGTCGCCTAGAGAGGCAATTCAAATCAAGAAAATAGTTGCCTTGAATATTGGCAAAGCAGGAAATATTTTCAAAATGAAAACAGTTCATAATTTTCATCTGCAATTTCAGGCATAGTTACACGTCGCTCGACGTAAATATTGCTTATTCTGCCCATGGACACCACTAGGTATCAGGATCGAAAGAACAGAGAGAAATTACAACTTCTGAAACACCGAAATAAAACCAAAATTGGAAACATTTTACCTAAACAGCCTTCTTCCCGTGTTAATCGATCCACGATACACTAGGTCAATGCCAATAAGAAATCCTGTGTACATAACAGAAGAACAAATGAGGAAGAAAACAAGTAAGTAAATTTCGAGAAGCTTCATTTCTGGAAGCATAAGTATTTGTTACTGCCTCCCTTCTCGAAACTTTTATGTGGAAAAATGTAATAATGTTTGGTATTTGTTGTCATTTGTTTCCAGTACAAGAAAAATTTATATGAAAAATGCGTTATTTTTAAGAAGGCAAAACATTTTTAAGCTTTGGAATTGGGTATAAAGTTTTTGTTAAAACTATTCTTATAGCTCCTATTACTTACTTTTACTTGTTTTAAAATACACAGAAGTGACAAAAGTCATGGGATAGCAATATGCAAATATACAGATGCCAGTAGTATCGCGTACAAAATGTATAAATGGGCCTTGCATTGGTTGGGCTTTCATTTGTAGTCAAGTGATTCGTGTGAAAAGGTTTCTGACGTGATTATGGCCGCACGACGGGAATTAACAGACTTTCAATGCGGAATGGTAGTTGGAGCTAGACGCATGGGACATTCCATTTCGGAAATGGTTAGGGAATTAAACATTCCGAGATCCACAGTGTCAAGAGTGTGGCGAGAATACCTAATTTCAGGCATAACCTCCCACCATGGACAACGCAGTGGCCAACCGCACTGCACTTAATGACCGAAACCAACGACGTGTGCGCAGAATGGTCATTGTTAACAGACAAGCGTGAAATAACTACGTGAAATAACCACAGGAATCAATGTGGGGCGTACGACGGACGTGTCCGTTAGGACAGTGCGGCGAACTTTGGCTGTACTGGGCTATGCCAGCAGAAGACCGACTCGAGTGCCTTTACTAACAGCACGACATCGCCTGCAGCGCCTCTCCTGGGCTCGTGACCATATCGGTTGGACCTTAGACGACTGGAAAACCGTGACTTGGTCAGATGAGTCCCAAATTCAGTTGGTAAGAGCTGATGGTAGGGTTCGAGTGTGGCGCAGACCCCATGAATCCATGGACCCAAGTTGTCAACAAAGAACTGTGCAAGCTGGTGGTGGCTCCATAATGGTGTGGGCTGTTTTAACATGGAATGGACTGGGTCCTCCGGTCCAGCTGAGCCGATCATTAACTGGAAAGGGTTATGTTCAGCTACTTGGAGACCACTTGCAGTCATTCATGGACTTCATGTACCCAAACAACGATGGAATTTTTATGGATGACAATGCGCCATGTCACCGGGCCACAACTGTTCGCGATTGGCTTGAAGAACATTGTGGACAATTCCAGCGAATGATTTGGCCACCAAGATCACCCGCATTAATCCCATCGAACATTTATGGGACATAATCGAGAAGTCAGTTCGTGCACAAACTCCTGCACCGGCAACACTTTCGCAATTATGGACGTCTATAGAGGCAGCATGGCTCAATATTTCTGCCGGGGACTTCCAACGACTTGTTGAGTTGATGCCACGTCGAGTTGCTGTGCTTCGCCGGGCAAAAGGAAGTCCGACACGATATTAGGGGGTATCCCATGAATTTTGTCACCTCAGTGTTTATTGTAATGTACAGAACAAAAAAAAAGTTTAATTTCCAGACAATGTAAATAGCACGCTAAGCTCAGTAAATGTGTTTTATTTGTAATTTGGAAATATGTGTATCATTTTATTAGTTTACCTTAGATTATTTCTAACCAGTATATGTAATTTACGTTCAACAGTGTTTCTCAAGAGGCACATGAAATATGGCCCACACGGGATGTCGGTCTCTTATAGCTGAATTGTTAAATAATTTGCTAGAGCCTGTAGTTCAGATTTTGTATAAATTACTAAACGATTCAACTATAATTTTCCGATCTGGTTCTGTTATGTATGAATATATGTAAATTATGTTTTACAGAACACTTTCTATTATGGTACATGTTATGTGACGAGTCCCAACACTTTCAAAATTTTGTGTTTATTTAGATGCGTGAATTGAAGTTTGTCATGTTTTTACAGCGTCCGTTTTATATTGTTACTCTTGACGCTATTTGGTTGGGAAGCCAATGTAACTTGCGCTTCACCCCCCCCCCCC
>NQII01004870.1:144665-171494 GCA_002778355.1 Clitarchus hookeri
GGGGTTTTCAATAAGGTAGTCTTTTGCTGTTTCATTTTGAAGGACGAATATATTGTCTCGAGTTTGAACAAAAAAAAACAATATACAGCAACACTTCCGAGGTGTGGTACTCCATTCTGGCTACTCGTATTAACTGTGTACGACTTCGTGGTGGAGGGGGGCTTCTCTGTATGGCGACTGTATACTTATCTCTGCTGTGGGTGCTGGTAAGCTGTCATCTGGGGATGAGCTCCGGCGAAGTGGTAGGCCTTGGACAAAGGCCCGCATTTGGTGTCGTCTCACTGGATGGCTGTCGGGCTCGTGCTCACGTCTTCTCGCGATTCCTTGACGCAACTCTTCCCTAGGTGCGTTGATAATGAACTTTTCCCCACCTTCCTCGCAAGGAAGCTTATATACCCCCTAGCTTCCTGCCCTAATTGTTGGCATGTGTCGCCTTGTTGGGGGAGGGAGTGGTGGGATGAAAACAGAACAATGCCTTTCACAAAATGTGCCCTCGTTCCTGAAGGTTGCGGGGGGGGGAAGGTGGTACCTTGCCCCTAGCTTACTCAGTCAGCTATTTCTCTGCGGTGCGTGTTTTCTGATTTCCTGCGAAATACACATGATTATTTTGTGATATCTCGGCGCTCAACTGATCTCACGGGCTTGCTAGAGGTGCTCTTGCTTGGCTCTGCGATTTCTCCCACTCCTATGTATGTACGTAGCACTATTCGGGTGCTCCGGCGATATTCCAGCTCTTACTCGGCACAACCTTGACACGTGTAANACGGGCTTGCTAGAGGTGCTCTTGCTTGGCTCTGCGATTTCTCCCACTCCTATGTATGTACGTAGCACTATTCGGGTGCTCCGGCGATATTCCAGCTCTTACTCGGCACAACCTTGACACGTGTAACTGCGATCCGTTCTGGCTTTTCACCTGCCTCGTGACACATGTCAACTGGTAGGCGCTCGCGAAGGGGGTCAGCGAGGCTTCTACTCAAAAGGCGTNGTGACACATGTCAACTGGTAGGCGCTCGCGAAGGGGGTCAGCGAGGCTTCTACTCAAAAGGCGTTACACGACAATCTTTATTACAAAGACAACACAGTTAACAACATCGCTCAGAGAATTTTGTGCACTGTTTTTAGTGGGCAGTGAAAATAAATTTAACCTAATTATTTTAGTTTTTTTTATTGTCAGAACTCGAAGCTCGAAACTATTGAATTCCAGGTACATAGTATCGCAGTCAAGGTAACATTGTTATGGCCGTTCACAATGGGTTCAAACGGTTTAAAAATAATTCGGTTTAACACATGTTACATGCACGAAAGAATGATTTACCTCAAGTAAATTGCTAGATGCTGTTTTGGTTAAATGTCAAGTCTCTGAAAGGTATATTTTGTTCATACTATTCTCCAGTACCAAAAATAACATTTAGAATTTTAACTGCGTCATTCTAAAATACTCATAAAATTTCGTCGTGGCATCCATTAAATCAGGGAACAAATATATAAACTTCCCTTCCACTCGCTTACTTTTCAAAGCATTTTGAATGTTTTTTTTTTTCAACTACCTAGCTCTTCTACGCTCTTCCTAGTTATCTAGTGTTAGTGCTATAATTCCTAAGTCACTATTGCTAAAACTTAATAAACAAGTTATTATATTCGATGAAGAAATATGAACAAGTTTGGCGTCTGGGCCGGTTGTGGCCCCGGACAGCGTGGAACTGGCCGTGACTACCGAGACTGCGCGCAGTGCCTTGCAACCTCTCCTGACCAAGCTAGTGACGTCGCGACTACGAGGCAAACACAAGTCNCCGAGACTGCGCGCAGTGCCTTGCAACCTCTCCTGACCAAGCTAGTGACGTCGCGACTACGAGGCAAACACAAGTCACCAATATGACTGGCATCTTGGTTAGCTTAGGCATGTAGAGGTGTGTGTTTTAATTGAAACCGTGGCTTATAGTGTGAAAATACACCAGCATGTTAAAGTTATGTGTTGTTCAGTGTCTTGGAAATAACTGATAGTCTAAAGTGCATGTCATTGAGTTTCCTGACAATGATGAAATAGTAACTGCTTGGTTGAATGCTATTTCGTGAGAGAATTTCGTGCCAACAAAGTTCTTAGGCGTCGTTCGTTTATCAACTAACTTTATAGACTTTCAGTAGAAAAAGTAACATTTAAGTGACATTATTATCATTGCAGGTTTTTGTTTATGTGTCTACTAACATGAGCAATANAGTAGAAAAAGTAACATTTAAGTGACATTATTATCATTGCAGGTTTTTGTTTATGTGTCTACTAACATGAGCAATAGTCGAAGATAGCTTTTAAGGCCTACACTGAAGCTAAATTGTTTCGTCCACTTAACAATGATTTTCGCAGTTTTTTGAGTTTAAATAAAACCGATTAAATTGATCTTAAACAAATTTATCCAAAGGATTGAAATTTTTCCATTGGCCAGTTTCTACAAATTATTTTAAACCCCACATATATTTTACGAAATATAATACACAGCGCGTCACTCCAAAGAGGCTTATTTGCAATATATTCTCCATTACTATATGACATAATTACTATCCAAAGAATAATTAAGAAATGGCGTACAACTATTTGCTTTTGAATATTGTTCTTAAATTCATCAAATATTAAGAAATGACCTACAGGTACTTTATATATTCAGAGAATGTATAATCAAGTGGTATTTCTTAACATCGTTCTTGTTTACAAATGCAACGAATTGAAAGCAACGAGAATTCTATATTCAGTACTACTCATTTTAGTATACCACTTTACAATATATTCCAAAACAGTGTTGCACGGTGATTGTAATACTTATCACCAGTGATATTACAAAGAGTTGTTTGTAAGGCCCTGTAGTTGAGTTGAGTTGAGAGATTTGAGCGGCTCTTTACAACGAGGTCTTGAGAGCCGGTGAGGGTTAAATGAGGTGAGAATGGAGTAGCGCCGGAATGCAAGACGGCGGAAACGGGAGATCCCGAGAAAATCCGCTGATCAGTGGCATCGTCCGGCACGATTCCCACCTGCGCTATGGCGAGAGGCGAGCAGTCTAACCGCTCAGCCACCGTGACCCTTAAAGACCTTGTAGTCTCCGTTGTTCACGGTAAACTGAGCACCTTTGAAAGCCCTGCTTAATATCTACTTGTAAGCACATTTTGTATCCTTCCGCCACATTTAAAATTAACACCACAATGGGCCTAATAACTTTAGTCGCGCATAGGTCAAGTGAAAATATGAAATTATTAGAAAAGTAAATATTTTACCAATTTGATAATTCTTACACTTGTTTGGATTATAAACAAAGAAAGCGAAATGAATAATTTAAGTATTCACAATAGTTGCTTGTGACGGACGGTAAGCCACCGGCTAGGCGCAAACCGGGACATGTAAGAGGAGCCTAAGCCTACAAGTGCTCACCTGGTGAAGAGCGTGAACGTAGTCGCCACCTCCGCAGGGCTCCTGGGTGCCGGGATCAGCCTCTGCTCGGACGACCACTCTGCTGTCATCGGGAAGCACAGCTCGCTGTAGCACACGCCATCTGTACAACGCCGCTCACTGTTAGTTAGGAAGAGAGGTTCAACAATATTTCCTTTGAATTTTATTAGCGAGGAAATAATTAATATAAAGATATGTGCTTTGTCCTTATCTAGGGCAGTATCAGAGTGGATGAGACAATAGGTGTGCCTGGCAGGGAGGATGGAGATGAGGACATCTTGATTTCATTTCAAAAACCAGATATGAAGCGACTTCCATCTGTTAATAATTGTTTTAAATTAATTCGATTTTAATTTATAATAATTTAATTGAACCGAATGTTATAAACAGTAGGGAAGGGCTATTCAGTTTTAAAACAATGCATATGTGCAGTCACACAGCAACACGATAATGTAATATTCCAAGTGTTTCTTGAATTTGCATTTTGGTTGTGGTGTTCCAGAGTAGTATATAGGACCTATATATTGTACAGTAAGGACGTTTGATATGGTTAAAACATCTCTTAATTTTAATTTAAAAATATTTTCATTACCTAATTAAATAAATAATTTTTTTAAAAATCCCAATTAAAATAATTTTTTATGGCGAATTCAAAAAATACATTTCCAGCATAAATTTAATAATTGAATTTAAATCTTTAAGGAACCTCTAAAAATTAAGATCCAAAAATATTTACAAATAAATTTTTACACGTTTAAATTTAGCTATGTATTAATATAGCTATATTTTTTTACATTTAAATTAATAATTTTAATTTTAAAATTGGTTTATAAAAATTATTTTAGAATTAAATTAATAGATAATTGTTTTATTTACATGAAAAGTGGTTTATGCTACACCAACTTTATACTTCTACTTACATTTTCAAGTAAAAAATTATTTTGAGAAGGGAGGGGGCGAGACAGCAAAATTCTACCCCTTAGAAAAATGATAAATATTTTTAAAAAAAATTATGGATTGGATTTTTTTTATTATTAACTATAATTTTGATTTTCTAGAAATTCTTATCATATGTATTACATTTTATTTCAAATAAAGAAATATTACTTTTATATGATTTCATTAATTTATTAGTAGATTGATTATATTCATTAAATGTATTATTAAAACAATATAATAAACCATTTCTATGCCTAAAACCGGATTCAAATTTGTTTGGTAATTTTGTAAATTTACCATTTATCACATTTGGTTGTTTTCTTTGAAAAAATTATTCATCCAATTGAAAATAATATATATTTTTTAATGTTTTACCAATATAAAAGTTAAATGCAGCCTTTATTTTGCTGTTATCATTTATTCCTATAGAAGATAACAGCTTTGGACATTCACGAATTATATCAGAATGTAAGTACCAGTCACATATAAATCATAATCTAGTATCATAACTATTTTTTCTGAAGGTATTTGATAAATATGGATACTGTTAATGTTTTTTAGATATAAAGTTAACCAATTAAAACTTATAATCGCTGCTAAGAAACGCAATTATATTTTTGTTGGCACATAGATCTGGTGAGCATGGGTTTTCAGGGTCTATGCTCACAGACCATGTAAAATGTTTTGATAATAGTTTTCCATATATCATTGTATATTTTCAATATCAATTTCAGATGGATCAGAATGATTACTATTATGCATTGGCTTCACAATAAAATGTGAATCATATGTATGTTGTAAAACTAAAGAATGCCCAATTTCATTATCCAAAACAGGTACCAAACTAATTTTATTACCTAGTATTTAATGATCTTTAATATTCCATGGTTCATTTTTATTAATATTAGTTTCAATGTGTTTATTTAGGTTTGTGGGAAAATAAGCAGGTTTTTTTTTTCTTTTAAATAATATGGACATGTACTGATGGTCTTTTTTTATATTTATGAATGCCTTGCTAGAATGACAAAACTATATAAGGATTATTACTATGATGGCTAAATTGTAAAATCTATATGTTCTTCCCAAGCTTTAAAAATCTTTTTTTATGTCAATAATTGTATTATTGCTTAACGCAGAATGCGATATATTAAATTTTCATCCCATTTTATTGAAGACGATATAAGGGTACCATGTCGCTACTCGGCCACCTTAGTTATACAGGGGGTGGCCAGTAGTTCATAATAGTTAAATTATTTCGGTGCAGACTAAGGGCACCTGAGGATGTTGCTTTAGGGGTAAACAAATACTCGTAATCTCCATTATTTAACACACCAGGATTTTATTGATCAAAAGGTCACATAGTTATTACACACCCTGGCGAGACTGAGCCCCTCCTCTAGTCGTAAGCCTGGAGGGCTGGTGGGCTGAATACTATGCGTCGGGGAAGGTTTGTTGAAGGGAGACGTTTCTCTACTTATCTGTGACTGCGGCTTTTGGTGAGTTGTCTTCGTTGGTAGCTGAGGCATGGTGATTTGGGTGGCCCTGGTTCGGGCCTTCGGACGGGCTCTCGTTGACGTGCTGTACGAAGTTGGCTGTTTCTTGCAGCTTTGACGGTCTCTCAATGAAACCCGGGATTAGGGTTCTCCCGTGACTTGCACTTTCCTTGCGATCCCGGCGGGCATTCTGGTTGGAGACTGCTTCCTCCTCGTCTTTCTTCCGGCCATCGCGTTTCTGTCTGCATTCCTAACCGCGCAAACTGCCACTACATTTCGGAAATGAACTCATAAGTTCTCGGCACTTCTACTCTGTTTGTCTCGGGAATTTACACATGAAGTTTCGACTCACGACTCGCCTTCTCGGGGAATGGCGCCACTCGGACTGGGGCTACCACTCGTTTCCGGGAATTTACCCATATTCTCGGCACTGTTCTCGTTACACGACTGGCTTCTCTCGTTTCGGTTACATCTATCTCGTCTCCTCGGCGACTGTGAACAACTGATTACAACTGATTGCCTGGGCTGGTCCCGAACCCTGGCCCATTGATATGACTGCCTCTCGCCTAACTGCCTTCTCTGTCTTGCTTAGCAGCTGAACTACTCCTCTCGCATGTCTGCAATTGAATGATCACGACTGAATGACCTCTCGCGACTGAATGGCCTGGGCCAGTCCCGAACTCCCGCCTGTTGATACTACTGCCTCTCACCTAACTGTGTTCTCTGTCTCGCCCACGACTGACGACAAGTGAATGATCACAACTGCCCGACGACCATTGAATGACCGCTCGTCTTGGCTGCTCCTGAATTTAACCCGCCTCTCGATATATTCAACTTGGCTGTCAGCAGATTGTGTCTACAGAAACAGGGACTTCCCCGGCGTCCCTAGCTCGTTTTTTGTATAGGATTTAGTGTCTCCTCAGCTGCTCTCGTGCTCAAACTAGGGGTGGAGGGCGGGTGTAGCAAGTGTCTCGGGGATTCCCGGCAGCTGTGTCGGCAGTATCTCGTCCAGGGGGTTACCCTGTTTCCTTCGCCGAGGGCTTATATCAGCTAATTTTCGGGACTTTCCCTGTTTCCTTCGGCTGTGGTTCATCCCAGTGTATTCTTATATCTTGGGACATCCCCGGGGATTATTTCTCAGGGTGTGAATATAGCGCAATTCCTATCCCCGGTACCCCCCACGCGTCAACCATTTCTTAACTTTAATGTTTCTCTATCTAATAAAACACTTGTGTTATTTTATTCTTGTTATATTTTTCAAGCATCGCTATGTACTGTTTAATCAATTTCGATAATAGGTTACAATCTTCAATATTAAAAAACCCATATGTATTTAAATAATTGATGGCACATAAAGTTTGGTTTTCTTTCGAAAACCAAATTTTTAAGATGCTGAAATAAATATTAAATATTTCATTTACATAAAAACTATTAAATAAAAGCACTGTTCGTTAAATATTAGTAAAACATTCAAGAAATATTCTATTTTAAATTTAAAGTTAAGGGTATATTGAATACGCCATTAAATTTCTCACCGGGGTTTAAAATTTGGCAAACCTTTATTATATTTACATGTTCGAAGTTCGTCACCTTTGACAGTTATAATATCGTTAATCTGATTTCTTTATAAACCTTCATTATTTTTTCGATTCATATCTATAGTAATAAATCCAAAATAATTATCCAAACACTTGTAAAGAATTTCTTTAAATTTATTATCAGATATCTCAACTATCAAAATCATTAAAAACAAGTTTTAAATTAGTATCATCTTGTCTAAATATATATAAAAAATTGTTTTATCTCTTACTAATTGATTTGTAACTTTCGAATAAGTTTGAGATCATTGAAAACAAATAATATATTTATGTCTACCTCTAGCGAAATATTTTTGGTTATCAAAATCACATAATCAAAAATTAGAATTATTTTCTCGTTTATCTTTTAAAAAATATATACAAATTAATTTTAAAATATTTTTTTTTGATAGCACCAAAACATTACTAAACGAGCATCGTTTTGTTGATTAAAATTTTTTGAACAAACATATAATTTATTAAAATTTAGCCCACCAGTTTTAAAAATAAAATGAATCATCAAATTAGTTTTCCCACAAGTTCTTGGACCAGCTATTATTGCTCTAATTTTATCTTGTAATAGGTTTACCATTCTTTTCGTTTTTTTAATTTTTCTTCATTAATCAAAACACCAACTTCCCTTCCCAATCAATGTTCATTTAGTAAATAAATATTCTTTATATAAACAAAAAAAATTTTTGGGAACAAATAATAATTCCATAATAACGAAACGCCTTTATTAAATTCTTTACGGTGAATATTTCATTNAATTTTTCTTCATTAATCAAAACACCAACTTCCCTTCCCAATCAATGTTCATTTAGTAAATAAATATTCTTTATATAAACAAATAAAAATTTTTGGGAACAAATAATAATTCCATAATAACGAAACGCCTTTATTAAATTCTTTACGGTGAATATTTCATTGCTTTCATTCGATTTCAAACATATTTGATACCAAATATAAATAATAACATAATCTCAGCTGTTGATGAAAATCAAAAAGTTATTATTCTCTAAGCTCAAACTGTAAATTTTTATAAACTTTTCAAAACTGATAATATTGTTTTAGAAACAAATTATATAACAAATATAATAAATTTTAACTGTAAATACAATATAATATGTAATGGTTATCATATAATTTAAGATTTTGAAAGATATAAAACAATTAAAAATGAAATTGGTGATGAAATATTTAATTTTAATTCTTCCAAAACTATATATTAATTTTAATTGGCTTATGGTATGCTTATTAAATATTATGAAATAAATCACTTAAAAACTGCTAATACAACTATTTTAAACCAAAATGAAAGTTAATTTCGTGATTCGATTGTTTACGAGCATTTATATACATTATATCATACAATTATTATTCAAAGGATTAGGTAAGATGTTATTTTAAAAATAAGAAAAAAAATTAAAAAAATTTGTTTTACAAAAGTAAAACATTTATTGGTGATAATATTGTTTATTTCACAATTGTTTTAAACATTAAAATATAATACAGTATTATCATAAATAAATGTTTAACTTTCAGAAATAAATTTATAAGACCTTGGCTTCGTCTACAACGAAGCTGAAGACGGAATTAAACACCCATCTTCAGACACCCGAGGTCTTATGATTTTTTTCTGAAAGTATTTTTTCCTATCAAATTGTATTTATTTTCCTGTTTTAAGACAAACACGAAATCCAAGATGGTGGACAAGGTCGCATGACATCAAAGATGTAAATAAAGATGCCAGTGTCAATGGTGGACAAGGGCCAAGTTTGCATTACATCATTCAAGATGTCAATCATGGAAAGGGATTTTCTCTGTGAAGGTTCTTGTTTTGTATTTTAAAAATGTAATGTTTATTTTCTCAGGCACTTTTTCATTTATCTTATAAATCTATAGTAAATTGATGTTTTTTCGTTATCTGTGTGTTTCTAATTATCTCTAACACCTACCCGCCTGGGCAGAGTATGTTAGTTTTCTCAGAGTGCTCTCATATTTTTACATTTAAAATATGCGGTTGAAATTCATCTGTGAACATAAACTAAGTTTCTTACTAGATCAGTGCCAGCAATATTTCCTCAACTTTATGGATGGTTCGCAATATTATGTCTTTTGGGAAATGATTCCAGAGGGTGAGTTTGTAAAATTTAAATGGTGGCATCATCCAAGATGACTCACATATTCGTCCATGTGTATCGATTTTATCTGTGATTTTTACTTATTTTAATTAAAAATTGCATATACTTTTTTTTGTGAAATTCTTAGCCTTCATCCTCCTTACTAGACTGCACTACATATCCCACCACGCAAGATTTTTAATATTTTTTTACTGGAAATATTGTGACTTTAGCTCTCTCGTGACCATGGTTTACTCAGTGGTTAGTCACTAATTTTCCGGCCTTGAGGTCTGTGGCTCAGAGTCTTACACGACACAAGTCAGCCTCGGCAGAAGTCTGTATGTATGAGTTCTTGTCTACTTGAAAATGATGTTGGCGACTGAAGACATAAAATCGAGTGTAGCTAGTAAAACTACATTAAAACCACCGATAATACAGACGTGTTGAAAACAATGTTGCTATTGTGGCAAGATTTTTAGTAAAAGCTGTGATGCTCATCCGTATAAAAATATCACTATCGCTAACCTTCAGCTGACTTAATGAATAAAGTAGCTCTGATTCACTAACCCATATCATTATCTGACCCTGAATTTTGTTCTCAGTTAATGTACGATGTAAGAAAAATACATGTTACTGATAAAAATAAAGGTGATGTTAGCGGTCTATGCAGAATAGGGGCTATTTGCTTGAAGTAGTTACCTGCCAAACAAGCACAACCTACATTTGAAATATAAAATGATACACAGGTGCATTATGCTGCAAAAAGCCTTGACTATCCTAAATGGAATACTGATTAGCATGTAGCTGCGAAGATTGAAGGTGAAACAGAGAAAAGGAAATTAGATAATGTAGACGCTATTGATACAGCTGGGACTTCGGTAGTGAAAAGTGACAAACACATTGATGCAGAAGAGGGAATTATCAAAGCAAAGACTCGAACCCAGTTATTTAGTCCAGCAGTACCTCGTACCGTACTCATCACTGAATAACAATTCTGCTACATATGCGTATCAACATAGAAGCAAATGGTTTCTCGAAGCCAGAGAAAGTAAATTCGAATTATACAAGTTGGTGATTATATGATAAACGATAGTTTAGGACTATGTGAATTGCTATTCGAAAAAGGAAACCTAGAAAATGTTCAGAAGTAATTTTCAAGAATATAAGAAATTATCGAGATAGCTACTCTGATCCCACAAAATACAACAACGAATGCAGCTATCCTGAGACTGATGGTGATGGTCACGAAGAAATGAACATTCATGCAGATATAACTTATGGACCTACAGTGAAAGATAGAGGAGATATGAAGAAGGTTGAGAAATCTATACCTATATTCTGTCAACTTCATTGACATTGTTGATATTCCAAGAAATTTATTTTCATTGTGAATAGCTGGATATCATTCTGTCAGTGAAGAGATACATTGAAATATAAAATAAATCAGAGATAAAGTCTTTATTAAATTATTATATATTATGAAATGCGTGATGCTGTTTAGGATTAAACAAAATAATAAAAATAACTTCATGTTAAATTTTTTTTTTTTTCAATTCCTGCATCTTACTAATGATACGGCTGCTATTCTGGGCGGGACACCCACCTGGTTAAGACTTGATAAATTCCTGGCAGGCTGAATGTATTTGGTGAAAGAATCTGTCAATTATTATGGTTGACATGAGTGGTTTGGTATGACAAGCACAGATGGAAATTTCAGTTAACATGAGCATGCTGGGAAAGCAGCAGATAGTGAATAACCACCGAGCCAAGATAGGGTCCTCGAGCGTCATTTGTACTAAGATGGTAAAAAAAAAAAAGTTTAAATTAGTTGTTGTGAGCATCGTCTTCGCAGTTATGACGTTCAGCCAAATGTTTGAGCCTGTGTGGAATACAAATGAAACACATACAATTCGGATTTATAAGACCCCTATACACCATACCTTTATTGTGCCACAGGTAGGTTGTAGTTCAATGAATTTGATATCGATAGCAGGTTAATGTTTTTACAGGGGCAAATTATGAGAAAATATAGAGTGTGTTAAAAATATCAGACCAATTTTATTTATATTTTGAAGAAATAAACTTTTAAATGGAGGGATTATCGAATTAATAACAATGGATTTTGACATTAAAAGTAACAATAGAAACTTGAACTAGAGAGCAAATAACAAAGCTGATAAAATGTAGCGAAGAAAAAAAGGATTATTTGTATCAATTGTAGAAATTAGATTAGAAGCTGCGAGACATCTTTATGTATCTGGGTAATATTTCAAATGACAGGCAAGTGATATATATAGTTGCTATAGTTGTTATTACAAAAAAGGAGCTTTCTGTATTACGCTAAAGAACATTTAAAAACTTATGTAGAAACTTTTACCCAAAATACTTGAAACATGGGTAATGACGTAAAGACTAAAGTACAGATTGCAAGTTGAGGACACGTAACAATACACAGCCTACACCTTTGTCTTCCGTAAGCTACTCTATCGTGTCGAGGAGACTTATCTAAGAAACTTCCAATAATAATCAGTATTCTACGCATGCATTGTTTGCGATGCATTGGTACTAGTTTACGTTGATTATTTGGTCTTAACAGCCAAACCAGCTCTTTGTTTAATAATGTAAGTAAACACTTATATTCATTCATAACATAACTCTCCCTCTCTCTCTCTCTCTCTCTCTCTCTCTCTCTCTATCTATCTATCTCTCTCTCTCCATATATATATATATATATATATATATATATATATATATGTGTGTGTGTGTAATTTAATTCCCAAGATTAAACTAAGATTGACTAATTAATTCGTGGGCCACGCGCATTCTCATGGCACTAGGTGTCTGGGCAATGTTCGAAAAATTACTGTCACAAATACAATTTCTAACACAGACGTTTATCAAATTCCTGATCAAAAATAATAAAGTTTTCGTTTTAAAGCCCAGGAAGTCAGGGAACACGTTCAACACATTGTGTTGCATGTCGATAGTGCTTACCGTGTGAAAATTTCCTTAATGTCGATTTACAACATGCACACATCCATCATTTTGAACATCGCAGTAAGAGAAGTTCCTTTTCTTTCACTTTTTTCAACAGCGCTTGTTTCAATGTGTGTGTGTTTTTATTTTATTTTATTATTCGTCCTCACGTGTAGCTATATTTTATCCCACGACTGAAATATCCTCTTTAAATATGTCACAATTACTGCACATGTATTTTCGAGGGTAACCAAACGAAACGTTAAAATTACCGTGAAACATTTCTTGGAATGTTGTATAGCCCATTTAGTTCTCCTTAGACTCAATATACATTCGGTGAAGCTTGCCTACATCTAGTTTCTGGGCAAGTACACTTTGAAAGTATATTTTAAGCAATAATGAAATTTCCTTGCTTTGAAAGATTTTATGAATTTTATAACTTTTGGAATTAATTTTTTTTCATCGCTTATAACTTATTTATTGGGTCTGTTGGTGTATTTTTTCGGTCATCTGCCTTAGCTTCGCTAAAGTTAGTCAATTGTATCTTGATAGTTTGTACACGACGATTACAAATACAGTGTAGACATTAAAAAAAAAAAAGCCTTGTGGCACCTACTAACGTCCTGTAGTGTTCCATATACACGAGCGCGAACACGATAGCAGTAAAGAGGAGCCATGGAAACTTGCCTCAGATTCTTCCTTCCAGTTGCGCCGACGCGGAACATGTACAACATTCACAAGCAGAGGCGGCGCACACAAGGTCGGATTGCTCATTTACGAGGACAAAAATTTAAAAGTTCGTTGCTTTAAAATAAAATAAAAACATTTGGTATTCGGTAGTAGAATATTAAAACGACAGAGCCGCAATAAAAAAAGGTTCGAGGAAGCAACACAATAGCCAGTGCTGGCGCGCTTTGCGTCACTGTTTCTCGCACGGGCCCTGATCAATAGTCCACTCAAATACTAGCTCTGTGCATTACAGTTACCCAGTTGATTGAAATTAGACATTATTCGTTGTCGTTCTTTAGAAGAAATTGTTAGAGAACACTCGAAGCGGGAACATTTACAGTCCTATCCAGTCTCACGAGTAGTAGCATGTAATGTTTTCATAACATCACTCATCTTACCCGTCTTTTTTCCCTTCATTTACATATGTTGCACACTACTTCCCTGTTCACTGTCCGTGTCACTAAAATCAATAAACATGACAGCTACAACGTTTAATACAGCGAAATAAACAACTAACACATAGTACTTCAGAATACAGGGGTGAAATAGCCGCTTATTCCGCGAACTCCAGTCGCAGACATCATCAAAATGGCGTCACTGGCCAGCTACATGTCGGAACGTCGTTCGCTAATCAATGCCTGGTGACTTAGGCTGTTTCTAAATTGTTAGTACATACACTGAAGAGCCAAAAAAACTGGTACACCTGCCTAATATCGTGTAGGGCCCCCGCGAGCACGCAGAAATGCCGCAAGACGACGTGCCATGGACTCGAGTAATGTCTGATGGTATGCAGGAGGCATTGAAATCTGCGCCAATTTGAGAAAGGGTTGCACGTCTGTCACGTTTAATGATTCTCGTCAGTCGTCGTTCGTCCCGTTCTTTCACGATTTTTTCCGGCAGCAGCGATGTCGAAGATGTGATGTTTTACCAGATTCCCAATATTCGCAGTACACTCGTGAAATGGTCGTGCGCGAACATCCAAATGTTATCGCTACCTCGGAGATGCTATGTCCCATCTTTCGTGCGCCGACTATAACACAACGTTCAAACTCACTTAAATCTTGAAAACCTACCATTGTAGCAGCAGTTGCCGACCGCGTCGCGTTACTCTGATTGGTTCAATACCTCTGTTATTTGCATACGCACGCCTATGCCAGTTTTTTTTCTCTCTCTCTCTCTTCAGTGTACATAGTCTATTGCTTAATGCGACTTACTTTACTAGTGGCAGCGGAAATATGTACTGTACGCGTGTTCCTGTGATACAAAATCGAAACACTTTCAATTATTCCAGTAGTTTTTTTTTTTTTTTGTGTAGGCCTAACGCAATTTTCTGGGTATGTATATTTCATTTAGTAACTTCATTTATATTATTTAGAGGATATTTTACGCATTGTCATTTATACACTTCGTTGACGTACATCACAGTAAAATTTATTTAACTCTTCTGTTAGATGAATTGCTAGGTAACGAATTATTTAGTCAATCTAGTATAGGTTTTTATACGTGAAATAGGCTTGGGTAACTCCGGACACACCTATATCTTTGGATATATATCTGAGCACGGATATAGCATAACTACTTCCTTTTCCATAAAATTACTATATATCCTATATCCAAGTAACTCCGCTCCGACTAATCCAGCAATAATTTTACCATTTAACGAGCGTTTGAGAAACTGGGCGGTGAAAGTATGAAGGAAAATCAAATATTTATGTACCTCTAACGTTAGTACATTCCTAACCTACGTATGGCTAAATATCCCTGACAAATATAATTTTCCTAAAGTTTTCTTAGTAAGTAAGTACTATCATACCGTCACAGCTTTTACGGTCTTATTGCAACTCGCATAAATATCTACTTGCGAAATACGTAATCTCGCCTTTGCTTTAGCGCTGTCGGTAAAACGTTATCAATTTATGCTTATTATTTGGCACTTACTACAAAATTGATATACCTTCTTAAGGTTTAAAGTTCAATAATGGTTACACGAGACGTCAATCGTCATAATTATTACCATACACGGATCGAGATCTCTGTACCTACTGTATTCTGTCATTTTTTTTCTCTAGTTACACGGATTTATTTGAGAGTTGGAGTTACCTGATTCCGTGATATTATATTAGATACACATTCCTTTTACTCACCCGCTCCTTGGAATGAGTCAGATCCCCGTATATAATAAGCGGATATGGATATACCAATCGGATATATATCAACCTTGAAATTATATATTACATACCCAATCTTTTACAGGAGTTAGCTTGCCCAAGCCTAACGTGAAACAATATTTTACATTAAATCGAGCGGCGCTTATCAACTGTTCTACTTCACTACTCTGTAGGGCGGTCGTTAAGGCTCGGCTTCACCCCTTTTGTATAAATTCTTCGTTTTCGTGTCGTAAATTCTGTTTCAGAAGTATTATTGAAAAAATTTGATTATACAAAATTTACAATTTACTAGTTGTTTAACACTTTTGTATCTAATTTGCACTGTGTGTTATTTCCTGCTTGCAAAAAGGCAAGAACTTATTGGTAAAATATAAATATGTTCTCAAATTTTTATAACTAGCCGATGACACAAAATTAAAATTCAGCACAAAAATATTAAACAACTCGTAAAATGTAAATTTTCGATTATCTTACAATGTCAGTAATGACTATGACTCCGAAATTATGACGCGAATGCGAAGAATTTGCACCGTGGGACTAGGGCCTGGTAGCGATAGTGCACCTAGAATACCGCTCACAACACTTGTCGGTAACTTTCGTTGATTCCGATCGGTAGGAACACCGTCTGCCAGTTTCGATATCGAAACTTAACGATAGACTGGCCGTGAAACTTAGACTAAGCTGCCGAGCACGAGTCGAACGCTGAAGGTTCCCGCTCACCTTGAGCGACCGCCAGTCCCAGCGAGGCGACCGCCGTCATCACTAGCAGCATCATCTTGACGACGCGGGTCGGTAGCCGGCCGGAGCTCCAACTGTGCTTTCAGCTCCGCGACTCGCGTCTTTATGGACGTCGCGTTTTCCTGTTCCCCGAATGCAGTGGCGTTATCTGCGGGGAACCCCGCTTCCTAACCAGTCCTGCCAACTGCGCAGTCGCATTTATATACCTCGCTTATATAGTTAGTTCGCGGTTTAGTGAATACTTTTGACACGCACTGCTTAATTTTTACACTCTGCCCATTATAAACCTTATGCCCGAGATTTTTTTTTTTTTGCTGGTCTACATGCAATAATCACCTAAGTGGCACCTAAGTAAAAATTGCTGGAATAAATCCCATATAAATTCATGGAATATAAAACATTTAATGAAGGCAATTTAGACAAATTTTGGACAAAGAATAAATATCAAATAGTGAGATCCAGGGTTCATAGTTTGAATACCGACCAGAGTTCGGATCATTTTTAACGAAGTTTGTATATTATTTTCTGTCAGTTTACGTGCTTATAGGCACCTGATATATATATTTAAAATATATAAAATATATTAATTCTTTTTCGGGCTTGAAAAATTCCGGCAATTTTTCCCTAGTGATATTGAAGGATTGTCGTCAAGTGCCTACACTATAGCATGGACGGTAGTTGGGAAAGGATAAAGGGATGGTAGAAGAAACAGGACGTTAATACAAGCCTACTTTCCTCAACATGGGTGCAATAAATTTTTTAATAAGTTCTTAAAAGCTGAGTTGGTAGATAGGACTTGACTTCTCTTTGAAAGCAATAATATTAAAAATGAAATCAGAAACATATGCAAGTATAGCGAGACAATTAGAAATACACACGTACCTTACCCGGAACTTGAACCCAGAAAATCTCGTACAATAAGCTAGCGTGCTGCATTGCAGTATGGAGGTCGGAGAATCAACTTCAGATTTAATCGGTGTAATGTTTCGAATAAGGTTTACTAACCTAAAATATTTATAGGGCCGTCATTTTGAAAATAAGTGGCCCGAGCCTACTTAAAACATGTAAGTTTGCATGGCATACCATAGCGCTACGCTACTTGTATGAAGAATCTGGTGGAAATCGGTTGTTTGGTCCCTGAGATATGCCATAAAAATTCAATTTTCTTATTTGATGCTATCGTACAAAATGCTATATATACGATGCCTTTAATGTATACTGCCTACATACAAATTTTGTTTGAATTTCGTTAAATAGTTTAATATATGGGGCAAACTTACCTAAATCATTTATGATGCCGCCATTTGGAACATCGTTGTTTGGCCCATTTAAATCATGAAAGTTTACATGGTCTTATGCAGCATTTATGGTGTGCACAATTTGGTACAAATTAGTTGAAATGTTCCAGTGTAACATTTGATGGGAATCGGTTGATTGGTCCGCGAGACATGGCATAAAACCTTCATAATTTTCATATGGCGATCTTCATAAATGGAGGACAAAAAAGTAATTTAGTGGCACATTCGATGACTGTACACTGCCAAAATACTAAGTTAAGTTAAAATAGATTGTATAGCTTCGTAGATGTAGCACACTAAACTAAAATTATTTTATAGCCTCCGTTCTGAAAATAAGTGCGTCATACTTTAAAAATACATATGAAGAGTGCAGAAAAAGTACGACCATAGCAAAAAAATATTGATTTTTAGTTAGAGGTGCCATCAGGTAGTTTAAAGTATAAGATACAACCACATGACACTGCCATAGAAAATAAACGAACAGGGCCAGTGATATTCACGTCAGAAATATGTGTATGCAGAGAAGTAACGATCAGAGTCGTGCACGAACGGCGGAATAACGCAGGCGACCAGACAAAATTAAGAGATAGCCAATCTTAATAATGTTTCTTACGCCAACAAGGTTCGTGTTTCTCGAGAGAATAGTCTTGCCGAGATTCCGGTCTGTTTCAGGGGATTTATATCCTTGTTTGGGGCAGCAGCTCGTCGTCTTCAAACAATTAAAACAGCACTTGCTACAACAGGGATGGTGCCAACAGATAAAAGGGTAAAACACGACTATCAAGGGGGAAATAACTTAACTGATTTAATAAGGCAATGGACAGCTTGTTCAAGTCTCTTAAAGGGCGCAAAGCCCATGACAGCCTAAAAATACACAGAAAATATATCTGCTTGAAGACTTCAATGTTAAAAGCTGTTTGGTATGTTTTTAGGAGAACACCGCAATATTAAAATGTTCATACGAAACGTTTAGTAACTATTTCGTACGAAATTTTAATATCACTTTCGGGTATCCCGGTACTGATAAACGTAGTACCTGTGATGCTCAGGAACACAATATAGAAAAGGCCAAAACAAACGCAGCAGATGTAGAATATATAAACAAACTTGATGAACAGTTGAAATCATTGCATACGGAAATAGAGCTACACAAAAAGAAAGCTGAGTAATTTTACAGAGAGAAAAAAAAACAGTAAGAAAACAAGCATAGAAATCCAAACAATGTGAAGCAATCACTATTGATTTTGGAAGAAATCTTCCTATCCCAAACATAGCCACAAACGACGTGTACTGTATGTAAACGACAACTGTCATTTTACCTGTTTAATGTTCGTTCTTTCAGATGGCTCGTCCACATTTTACACCTAAAACCAAACGATAGGTAAGAAAGAGAGTGACGATGTAGTTTCAATGTTGTCAAATTTTTTTTTTCAAACTTCTTGAGCAATGATGTTTGTGAACTTGACATTTTTGTGACTCGTGTAGTGTACAAAACAAGAATTGGACTGTAATACGACTTATACATTACACCAAAGTAGTTTTGAAGAGTATTGATAAAGTATCAGTCGCTTATCCAGTAAGAGGTCACTCCTATATGGAGTGTGATAGGAATATGGCCCTCATAAGCCAGAAAACCCCAGCATTAACTCCTGGAGAATGGCGAGAGGCGATTGTCAGTGCAAGAGCTAAGTCAAGCCCTTTCCAGGTCTTGGAATGTACGACCGACTTTTTCAAAGATTGGGGAATTTCTTTGGAAGAAAACTACAGTACCAAATTCGCAGCTGCAACACGTCCTATTAGACAAGTGATTGTGAAAGCCAAAAATACACGAACTGTTTAACATCGTGACAGCTGCACTGGTGCTTTCAGATCTACAGTCACTGTAAAAAAACAGAAGACTCCTAAACCCCTACATGAACCTCAAACGTATTGTTGAGCCCAAAAATTCGTACCAAGGTCGTATCTTCGTACCCAAAGAAAAGCATAATGACGTTCAAGCGTTGAAGAGATTTGTTGAAAAGAACCACAAAACTTCTATGATTCACTACCTGGTCTCGACCATGGTGATACTCCAGGGGAAAGAGACAGTGATTACTTAAGTTCAGGTTGAGTTTAAAGGGAATATTTACAAAATGCCACACAAAGTGCAAACAATGCCATTAATTTTTTCCTCTTTTGTTTGTGTGTATTTCAGATGCGACATGGTCTAGCGTAGTTGGTACACAAAAGGAACTAGTGAAATTAAGGGCGGTATAGGCGAACAAGAATATTTTGTGGAATTTGAAACTGTCCATTGTTTTGTCTTGTGACGTACACTTCCAACATAATCAATATTAAAGACAGCAGTTTTGCAACAATTCACGATGGTTAAGTATATTCTTCCCAACAAAGTACAGTGAAATAACGATCAGACTCAGTGCATGAGTTGTATAAATGAAATTATTATACGCAAAACACTTGCGGTGTTTCTGTTTCTTACATTTCGCGTTTTAGTAAATAGTACCTTTTATACTGTAATATAACATTGCAGGTAAATTCAGTGGGGTGGTTAAGCAGTTGTATGGCTTCAAACTTTACAAATTATCTCCTGTACAACTAGGCTTATGTGATCCTGGTCGTTCTTTCTTCATATATTAATATGGCCTACCACAGTACAACAACTTTGCCAAATTTTGTAAGAATGGGTTGATTGTTTCCTGATATGAGATAAAAACTTAATTTTTATTGGTGGGGCTATCATACAAAATGGCAGAGAAATGTGGCTCTGCAAAGACATATTTGATTGCTGTAATAGCCACTGCCAGCATACAAAGTTAAGTTGGAATTTGTTTCGTTGATAAAATAAACTGACCTAAAATATTTATGAAGACACCATTTTGAAAATAAGTGCCTGGTATACTTAAACCTGCTTCAGTGCTATTTGTTTGCCAAATTTGGTAGGAATCAGTTAATTGTTTCCCAAGATATGACATAAAAACTTTATTTATCGGCATGTCGCTATCTTAAAAACAGAGGACAAAAGATACTCCATGTGGATCAGTTGATAGATATCTACTGCCAGCATACAAAGTTAAGTTGGAATTGATTACATGGTTTCAACGATATTTCATTCTAAGCTAAAAATAACTATTTGGCCACCATTACGAAAATAAGTGTCTGACATTCTTAAAACATATTACTTAACAGCATCTGCATCAGTACTACTTGTTTGCCAAATTTGGTAGGAATCGGTTTATATTTTACTGTGATATAACATAATAACTTTATTTATTCGTATGACACTATCTTCCAAAATGTCCGACAAGTGTTTATATGATGCTTGTAATGGATACTTTCAGTATACAAAATTTGGTCAAAATTGTTAAAATTCAATGGTATAAATGCCAAATAAACCTAAAAATCTGTATGGCCATCATTTTGAAAATAAGTACCTTATAAAGTTCAATCACTTATGTTTACTTGGCCTATCATAGTATTACTTACCTGCCAAATTGGGTGATAATTCAATTAATAGTTTTCGAGATATAATGTAAACATCTTTATTTCTTCATTTGGTGCTATTTACAAAATGGCGGGCCAACAACAATATCTATCTCAAAATTTAATGCTTACTTGAAGCTCTGCTAGCATACAAAATTAGTTTTAAATCAGTTGAATGGTTTCCGAAATGACATATCACCCCAAATTTATTAATGGTCGCCATTTTGAAAGTAATTTTCCTGCGTGGTCGAAAACTATAAAAGTCAGGTGTCCATACTGAGTATTATATGTTTAGCAAGTTTGGTGAAATTCGGTTGACGAGTTCAAAAATTGGAAGGGGGACACACACGCAAAGAAACACAGAACATAGACAGGAAAGTGGCATATCTCATAAGCCTTTCATCACTTCGGAAAGTAGGCTAATAAAACAGACAACTTGGAAATATAAATTTATTTTTCGTGTATTTCGTAAATTAGAAATTCGCGTATTTTACATGTTTGCGTTAGATGTACTCTCGTCTCGGCGTGCAGTGTAGTCGATGTTTTGCCGCAGTATCGACACTGTGGGCGAGATGTTCATAATGCGCTGGCCTTGACTCTGTATTCCTCACAGTCAGTTGTCAGCCTTTGTATGCACAATTAATATTTATTAAAAGGCGAGAGAGTGCTTCAAAATCAATGTTTCCATCAAAATGGTTAAAGGAGAAATATGCTAGTGGTGTCTATCACATCTGCATATTCATGACTCAGTCTGGAGTAATATATCCTTCTAAGGTTGTTTAAAATCGACTGAGTTCTTTTTAAGGCATGTTTGATATCCAATCACTGCTTGTGGTCAGTTTTTTGTGGCCTAACGTTGAGGCCTGATTTTAAGGCATGTTTTTTGAGGTATTTTTTTAAGGCAAGTATCTTGAAACAGGTTGTAGAAGTGTGTTTTGTGGAATGTTTTTGACGTTTCGTTTTAAGAATGTTTCGAAGCTTTTTTTAGGTATGTTTTCGAGGTTTTTTTTAGGAATGTTTTTTGAGGTGTGAATTTTGAGTTTTTTTAGATATGGTTTTTGAGGCATGTTTGACATCTGGCTGGTTGGTCTGGTCGGTTGACCTGGGTATTTGGTCTGGACATTTCATTGGCCGACTATGCTCATTTGGAAATATTGATCGAAGGACTGGATGAAATATAGCGAGATTGATCGAAAGATTGATGGAAATATTGGAAGATTGAAAAAAGATTGGAAGATTTAAAAAAGATTGAAATATTGATTGAAAGATAGCGAGATTGGTGGAAAGTTCGATGGAATGTTTCGGAAATTGGTGGATAGATTGCGAGATTGATAAAAAAAACTAAGGATTGATAGAAAGATAGCAAAATTCATCGAAAGTTTGATGGAAAGATTGGAAGATCGATGGAAAGATTGCGAGATTGATCGAAAGATTGATGGTCAAGAATAGTACGGAAAATAAGACTATCACCCGAGCTGTCCTCGTGCATTCCATGTCTCAAGGGCGCAGCACTATTAATACTTAAATCATAACTAACTATGCCTATAAAAATGTTGATGGATGCTGATCCATACCATGATTTTGAAATGACTTGTGCAGGTGGTAGCTAACTCGTTTGATAGTATTTATTTGGTCAAGTATACATCAATAAATACAGTTTCAAAAATCTTAATTGCATAATTATAACTACATAACAGTCGAGGCAATGAATAATTAGCAGATTCTGACATCGTGTAAAAATTTAACTTGGAGAGAGGAGACCAGGAATGTAGTAACTGAGTGAGAAACGTCTGCATGCTTCCACAATACTCTATGTATATTTTAGGTACAAATTTAAATAACAATAATAATGTTTAAAATTAAAACTTTTTGAATGAAAAAACAATTATTTAATTTGGATAATAAATGCAGATTTTCGATTTCACATACTCAGTGCCTATAAAACCAATATAGCCTCCGGCTAATGTAAATGGACGTGTATTTATATAGGGTTAGTGTTCGTAACAATTGAGCACCTTCGGCTATGTTCGGCAATCCCGAGTCGAAGGCTCCCGAGCACATCCGAGTCGAGCTGAAGACCACCGAACACCCTCCAGAGTCGAGTCGAAGACTGCCGAGTTCGTCCGAGTCAAGTCGAAGACTCACCAGCTGCACATCCGTACATCCGCTCCATTTAAAATACCTTGCGCCAGATCTTTCTTTTATACACTACTCTTATCCTTAGTTTTTTACTATAGATATTGACTATAAAAACGCAGTAGTAGCTCTGCTAAAACTTAGTGTCATAGTTGCTTTTTTAAAAGATAACTTTGCCTGAAACAAGTCTTATAAAAGAATGTTAAGTAAGTTATACGGTATTATATAATAACGATTGTCATTGCCACAAAGTGAAGTTTCCTTAAAACATGTTTATTGGTTCTGTTACACTCTAGCTAAAATAAATGAAGTAAATATACACTCATTTAGGTGGATTTTGTTATTTAGTTTAGTCCTAATTGTGACGGAAATGCCAGCCCAGATTTGAAAGCTGTTACAGGCTTTACGTGCAGAATTTCAAAACATATTGAAACTGAATCACCACTCAACTTCTCGTACAGAATTGCTGGTTTTCAAAAACAATATGTCGCAATTGTTTTATGATCAAAAACTTATATACGAAAAATAGGATAAATAATAAACAAAATTATTAAAAATAAATAATCCCTACTGAATTCTAATGAAAATACCATAATTCGAATAACTTGTTGGATGTGGAACAGACTATACTGATGACCTGCGTGACTGACGTTGATGATGCATTCATTACCTTCGGGCAGAGAGTTATTTCAAATTCCGGGCAAAACTTTGATTTCTGTGGCGTGTTTGGATGAAATAAAATGTTATGTTTGTATGCAAGCTGCTCAACGAGTTGTTTGTCGGCATAAAACGGGGACATAAATAGGCACTTTTGAAAAAAGAAAACTTTTTCCTGTCTTCACTTATTCGTGCATGGGTGTTGTCAGCAGTAGGGACGGGGGAAAAAAGCCCTAAATAAAATGTCTTATTGGTTTTTTTTTTACAACATTCTTGCTATCTTTTCTTTTACTCCGTACAGGAATTTTACACTGAAAAAATACTAATCGGTTGGCTGTAATTGCGATAGTTGTACGAACAAAGTTACACAGAAAGTAAATTATGTTTCTTATCTTACAATTATATATGGATAATCGTATTCATAGACGTCAATAAATCAATAAACCTTTCTCTTATCTTGACTTTGTGAATTATTTTAACTTATTTAAGGGTTTCATTGAATTTATTACAATCAAATTTTATGACGAAGTGGTACTTTGCCAAATCATTAAGAGTTATATTCTAAAAATTATCAATGTAACAGTTAGTTTCAAATGAAAAAGTTTATGACCCATCCCCCTCCCGAGTATCACAACGCCCATGCAGTACTTAATGGCTATCACAAACATTATACTACCGCAATCAATAAGTTCGTGAACTGCGCCCCGAGTGTCACTAGCCATGCACCAAGGTATCCACTTACACAGATGGACATCATCCTTCAAAATAATCACCGTTGGCCGCTATATATGTCTGCCAACGTTGGTATAACTGTTGGAAACATTTCTGAATGATATTGACAGGTAGAACCTGCATGGATTGTATTGTGGCAGTGGTTATCTCCTGAAATCTATGTCTATGTAGTTGTCAAGATCAGGTGAGTATGGGAGGTGTGACGACACAATGACCTGTTGTCATGCCAGTTACTCTTGCATAACCACAGGAGACGTGCAGGTGCGTTGTCGTGTAGCAACCTCCAGTTCATCCTACACCATGGTTCAGGACGCTTACGACGAAATGAATCGCTTATACGGCAAAGGATTTACACGTAGCGGGTCTTGTTTACATTTGCTTCTTGTGGGATGAATTTCATGTAAACAATGCCAAATGAATCAAACAACAGTTCAAACATCACGTTACCTTCTGACTTATCTTGTTGCAGTTTTTTTTTTTCGTCGTGGCGGTGATGGTGATTTCCAGGTGGTCAAGTATCGCCTCAGTTGCGGATGGTACAGGAAACGCCATGTTTCGTCCGCTGTTATGATCCTGTTGAGAAACGCCCTATCATCGTCAACACTACTGATCAGGACACCGCAAATGGCCATGCGATCATCATATTGGTCTTGCCTCAAGAAGCATGAGACACCATGCTGTGTAACACGCGACATGTTCAGATCATCCGACAGAATTTATGTGCAAGGTTTCATGGCTTAATCCCTACTTCTGCGCGAGATCGTCTACCGTTTGAGAACGGTTGGCACCTACCAACGTTGCAACTTTTTCGANTGTGTAACACGCGACATGTTCAGATCATCCGACAGAATTTATGTGCAAGGTTTCATGGCTTAATCCCTACTTCTGCGCGAGATCGTCTACCGTTTGAGAACGGTTGGCACCTACCAACGTTGCAACTTTNCATGGCTTAATCCCTACTTCTGCGCGAGATCGTCTACCGTTTGAGAACGGTTGGCACCTACCAACGTTGCAACTTTTTCGATCTTGCGGTCAGTTCAGGTCGTTCGCTCATTATCCTCCAAAGCTTTCTCTCCGCTGCACAAAGCGTTGGTGCCACTTAAGCACAGCACTGCGGCACATGGTGCCGTGGCCGTACACGTGTTTTATCGTCCGGAACATTTCGCTAGCGGATTTGCCTAACTTTTTCGTGTCCCACTGCCCGCATTTAACTACTCTTCACAACTGAGGCCATCGTTCCGCTTACATCGTACCTTATGCACGCAACTGCCTGTGATGAAACCTATCTGCTGTAGTGCACTACAGCGACGCTACGCGGCCATTTCACGAACTTATCGGCCGTCGCCGTGCTGAGTGGCTGCCTACACTCGCAGCGCTAAGTCCATGGACATAATGACCGTCGTCGTAGTGCGTGGCTGCCTACACTCTGGCGCCAGTTCACGAACTTATTGACTGTAGTAAAGATAACTAAACTGAGTAAGGTAGGCCACTCCGGCACTTCGCGATCCCATTGGCTACTGTGCTCTGGCGTCAACAAGTGGACAGCAAGCGCACATCGAGCCATTTACCTACCGCGTACCTTACAATTTCAACGTGATATTTCGCGTCTGGCGTCCGTTTACGCTACGTTGTAACAATGATGACACTAAATAAGATACAACGAAAAAGGAATAAATAAGACACTGCAGTGATTTTAGGCAAGAAATAATGGTAAAAATCTACTTGTTTATGAATAAGACAAACAAGGTTAATGACATTTAAAACAGAACATTTTAACTTAGAATCTGTATAAAGGTACTGATTCAATAAATCAGCAAGCAAAATACGCAAACCACAAATACATAAGTGCACAAAACCAAAACCAATAGATATAACATAGCAGGATTAGGCCTGAAACTAAAATTATAAGCATCTTATGCCAATGATTATTACACCGATACCACAGTAACAACAAAGATTCTATTTTTACTATCATTCATATCTTTTTTTTATAATAGTAAATAAAATGTATGTATCTTTACTTTGCAACACATGGTTTTGTTGATATGATATCGGCAGGCAACTTATAAGTTCGCTGAGACTCATCATTCATGAGATATAAACCTTTGTAGAGGAAGCTATCCAGAGCCGGTTCTTCTTTGCTGCATGTTTTTTCAAGGCCTTGAATTTTAGTTGCTTGTTGAGATGACGGATTCTTATAAATATTCTTGTCCTGACGTACAAAGAAATTATTTTTTCGTTCACTTACGAAAATTTTGATTTTATCATTGCTGTGAATTATTTCATTATTTTCATTTGTTTCGAGAGAACAAGTTCGTGAAAAGAGCCAAAGAGCATCTCAATATTGGTTATT
>NQII01004870.1:171552-184723 GCA_002778355.1 Clitarchus hookeri
ATATGATGGATATCCAGTCATCACACATTTCGGCTGTCGCACACAAATGTTTACTCCTCGTTCCTAAACTGTCGTCAATGAAACAGCTCTTAAACGCCAGGTGCCCAGCAAGATATTTTAAGCAATCTTGTGGAACATCACTGTCACTTGAACATCGCTGTCACTTGAACACTGGTCTGAAATTTCCACATTTAACAGTTCGGTTTCCTCGGGGTCACTGGTGGGTATCGATGGTTCTGCCGGCTTTTCAAAAATGACTACGCATAATTCATTAGTGACAAATTTCATGAAGTCTTCGTCACTGTTATTATTGAGCGTTGTCTCTACAACACCTGTTGAATGACTGCTAGCCTCGTCCACTACTAACGCATCTCCCGATGAGGGGATATCGCCCATGTTACCCGTCAACAACAAAAGGCGAATTCTGTTACGCATTTAAAATGGTGTAGGGTTGTTATAAAAGGGCCCTACACCACGAATAAGAGAAAAGAAGTTTTCTACACAATCTTGGTTTAATTGGGATGTCAAAATGTATGTCACATCATGTGTCGTTTTCATCTGTTGGTAGAGTTCAAACAAAGATTTTATAGAAACGGCAATAGTCTCTTTCCACTTCCCACTCACATGTTAAGTATCACCTCCAAAATATATTTAGTGAACTTTCTTGGCTTCTGTCTTTCACACCATAGCCACTTCCGAGAGGTGTTTTCTGATCCCTTGGCATTCTTGAGTTCAGAACGTTTAAAGTGTCGTTTACGAGTTGAACAAAATTGCTTTTGTGCCTTTTATTCAGCATAAATTTCAAAGCCTGCGCTGTGCGATTTGAGAAGAGTTTTGATGCCAATCTTACATTTCGACGAGAGCGACCTGGTACATTAAGATGGGCCTCATTAATGTGGTGCGTTATGGTCAAATCCCCTGTTTGTAGCCGTAACAGATTTTCTATTGCCCCCTTGCTTAGTTTAGTACCGTCAGGGAGAAATAATATGTCTAAAAAAGGATTTCTCAGAAGTTTCGGAATATGAGGTACATCACAAAACACACACACCTTGTCATTCGTAGACGGGTTAAAGAAAAATGTTTTCTCTGTATTCAAGCCTAATTCCTTCCATACCTTTGAATTCCCCCCTCCCACCATAACAAATGTGACAGCCACTACATGAATACAGCAGCCCTCAATTGCACTAATGATGCTTTTCAGCAATTCTGATGTCATGGTAACATCAAAATCGTAGTAGATGGGCTGCTTACAACTTGAAAACAGCCTTCTAACCATGACTGCCAGAACGTTACTGCGGGGTCCAAATATTGCATCATCGGGTGAATCATAACAAATACGGCCATCAATATTCATCTCATCAAAACAAATTACACAGTACTTCTCAATTCGATGAAAATTTGTAACACTGGCTTTCAGTAAAGAGAGAACTTCTTCAACAAAACCGCGTTTACATTTAAAATGCCGCACAGTAGTTAGATAATGTATATTCTAACGCAGCGTCATGACAGGGATCCCGGGAGCCAGAAGCTTGATAAGGAAATGACAAACCTCATGCGTTTGCATTCCGCTTCGGCGGCGGCCATCTTGGCAACCAGTGCCAAAAATTAATTTTCAAAAAATTAATTTTTTTACAAAATTTATTTTTCAAAATTAATATTTTGTAAAGTGTGATTCAAAATTTTAAAATATTGATTTAATATTTCAAAATATTGATTTAACATTTCAAAAGTTTCAAAAAATTATTTTTTTCTCGCTCATTTCTTGCCGGTCATGTTTGTTAATGGAGGCTCCCTAAGCCAACGCCAGGGGGTCGGCCATGTTGGTTGTGGCTCCCGAAGACACCGCCCAATTGTTAGGTCATGCTCTGGCATTCAAGGGGGACCACGGTGATGCAATGGGTAGAGCGCAAATCCACGCTCTTACATTCACGCACCGACGGCGGCGGCTCCCAACAGAGAGCTTCGGGACTTCACGCTCATGCTTTCCAATGGAAGGGTGCCGTAGTGATGTAATGGGTAGCGCGCAACTTCACGCTCTTGAATTCACGCACCGACGATGGCTCCCAACAGAGGCGCCAGCCAGGACATAGCTTCGGGACTTCACACTCTCGCATTCAAGGGGGGCCGCAGTGATGCAATGGGGAGAGCACAACTTCACGCTCTTGCATTCATGCACCGACGATGGCGGCTCCAAACAGAGGGAGCATGCCAATGGAAGGGTGCCACGGTGATGTAATGGGTAGAGCGCAACTTCACGCGCTCGCATTCCCAAAAGAGACGCCATAGATGGCAAGTTAAATGTCATGCCCTAGCATTTCATTTCAATGGGGGCCGCAGTAGCATAGTGGATAGAGTGGATGTTAAAACATCATGCTCCTGCATTCTCAGGGAGTGATGCAGTGGCTAGAGCACAGCGGCTCCCAAGAGACACGCCAGCCATGAAAAAAAATGTGCTAGAGCCTTGCATGTGTTTTAACCCCCCTCCCATCACCGGCCCCGACCCCCGCCCCATCGAGAGAGACAAAAATATTATACATATATATATACATATATAAGTCCTACCATCACACACACACTCACCCTCCCCCCTCCCAGCAGCAGCATACTTACATACACGTGCGATCGCGCCTGCATCCAAGAGCGAAGTGGCAGGCCACATCACACACACACTATACATGACAGAGATCACCCAGGGACAAAAAACTCACATAAATATTATGGATTAACCGATTCGCATATCAGTTCGATGGAGATCGTGCTGCAGACAACCACGCTTCCTGTCCACATCAGTGACATCGACGAAGATGAAACTAACGTTTTTAAATTACGGCATGGAAAGTTATTACCGGACACGGTACGAGGGATTATAGCGGGAAAGCTTGCANAACTAACGTTTTTAAATTACGGCATGGAAAGTTATTACCGGACACGGTACGAGGGATTATAGCGGGAAAGCTTGCGTCCTCGTTAATCTACTAGAAGAACCCAATGGTCTGCGGTTCGAAAACGTATACCTGTACTCGAAATCCATTCATCAGCCAAAGTACTTACGACTAGCGCAAATACTACAAACGGTTGCCGGCCTCCGTTACTTTCCATTTAGTGACAACGATGCGGTCGTGCAGCCAAGCGAGGCTTTACCGAATTCCGTGTTTATTTGAGAAACAGGCAACCATGCAGTAGTATTTCAGNGGTCGTGCAGCCAAGCGAGGCTTTACCGAATTCCGTGTTTATTTGAGAAACAGGCAACCATGCAGTAGTATTTCAGCATGGGACGTCATGTAGCAGTGGATTCTTTTTATCTATGCCAAACTTATTCACGAATGCCTAAATAGCTTCTACGTGACAATGCGAATTTCCTAGTCATATTTCGCATGGACGACCCGAATTTTCGCCACATCTACTCGGACTACGTTAACACCGACATGACATTCGACAAATTTAAAGACCTGTGTGCATGTTGCTGGCGCGAACCTCGTGGGTTTTTAGTTATAGCAAAAGATTTTCCACTTGAAAAGGGACGGTACCATAGGGGCTTCGATCAGTTCATTATAGTACATCAGTGAAGTATGAGCTACTCAGTATCCAAGTTCAGCTATAGTGGTCTGAAACGGAACTAATGACGGGAACTGTAGTTTCGGGGGAAAACGAGCAAAGAATTTAGGCGGTGCGAAACACGATGGCGACGCCGCGAACGTATCCTTCTTCCGCAGTGTTACCTCGGAGGCGTTGCGGCCAGTGGCGACACTTCAAACCAATATCGAGACGCAGTTGCACACAGTAATTGCAGGTATGGCTCGAATGCAGAATGTGGCGACACTGCAAACCAGTATTGAGACTCATTTGCGCACATTATTGGCAGGTATGGTACGAATCACTCTTAGCAGTGTGGGAGGGCGAATAGCCAGCAGTGTTCATACGACAGTGTCAAGCGAATTACGTCCATTGGCCGATGACATTAAGCAACTGGCTGCGGTAGGAGGGAAGCTCACCACGGTGGAAGGATGCCTCTTCGATACCAATATACTTACCACAAACATGGATTTGAGGCTCGGCACGTTAATCGAAAAGGTATTCCACCTGACCACCGTCACAACCGGGAATGCGCTCGACGTCGTGGAAGGTAGGCTGGCCGGCACCACAAAAGTACTGTCTACCAATGGAGGCCCAGCTGCACAAACTATCCGATGATGTACTTAAACTGAACGTGTTAGGGGCTAGGNGTGGAAGGTAGGCTGGCCGGCACCACAAAAGTACTGTCTACCAATGGAGGCCCAGCTGCACAAACTATCCGATGACGTACTTAAACTGAACGTGTTAGGGGCTAGGATATCGGTCGTGGAGAAGAAAATCACTGACGTGGGGGAGCAAGGGAGTGCGAGAGTTCTAGCAGACCTCACTGCATTACTGGATGGGAACCTTAATGTAAGACCGAGTGCGTGGTACCCCCAAAGCTGGAATCAAATCTCATCGCCATGGAAGGCCATCTGTTCGCCAACACGGATGTACTGTACACCAAGCTGGACGCCCAGCTGAGCAACGTATCCGGGGATGTAGGGAAACTCGGCACGTTAGGAGGTGCGTTCGCAGCTATGGAGAAGAAAATTAACGATTTAGGCGATCAAGTTAGCAGTCTCGCCGCGAAACTAGACAGGATCCTTAATGACAAAGCCGCGGACGATGTGGGCGAGCGATTGAGAGTTATTGCCGCGAAACTAGGCAGTCACCTTAATGACACGACCACGCTGGAAGCAATAAGTAAGAAGTTAGACACGAACCTCGGTGCTATTAGTACGATGTCCCTCACCACGACGAAACATTTTCAGACTTTAACCAATATCATGCAAAGCGTAGTCACGAGCCAGCTGCCTGCCGTAGAAGCACAACTGGTAGATTGAGGCGACCGCGTCGACTACAGGTCCCTTACGACCCTTGCTGCAACATTGAACATTGAGAGATAATATGCGTATAGTGGCCGAGAGCACTGACAAACTGAGTGGTGTGGACGCCAAGCTCACAGCAGTCGAGACAAAGCTCGAGCAGTTCGACATTAAGAGGTTTACAATCCTGTCCGCGAAACTAGACGAACACCTTATTGTGTCAGGCGCAGGTTCGACTATGCTAACCACATTACATATGGAGCTGGAGAGCATAGGCAGCTTGGAGACGAATCTCAGCAAGATATTGGAAGGGATGACAAATAAACTTAGTACAAATCTGCTCGAAGAACTCGACATCCGAAATCAAACAGTGAGTACGGGACTTGCAGATCTAGAGGAACTTATCCGCCACAGGATTGTTCGTAACTTAAACGATATGCACACGGACAATGAAAAATGGACGTATTGCGAACATGTGCGTACTGCAGTGCTTCAGAAACTTAATACTTTCGAAGATAAAATAAGTCAATTTGATTTGCGCGTAGAGCCATCATCTAATAAATACACACACATGTATATATATATGTGTGTGTGTATATATATATAGTACGAACAAGTCACTATAAATTTAAGTATAATGTCTGCCGCTGCCGAGGATTTACGCTGCGTTGTTGCAAGCATTCATGAGAAGTAACTGTAGGCCAAGCGCGCTCGTATGGAGCGCGACGCAGTATTGGAAGAAGCCTTCCGCCCTATCACATCCCGGCTGGTTACTTTAAAGGAGCAACCGGTTCCCCCGGTCGGTAGTTTGAAGACCGACCCGGACATCGAACTAAAGCCACTTCTGGAGGGCATGGCAAAGATGATGATGACGATGTATCGTTGGCCGAATTGAAACGTAAAAAAAAGGTAGGTTCCCGCCCAGACACTGTTCGTAATTATCTCACTTCCTATACGACTCGCTTTAACGATGTGATTTACGGCGTATATAGGCGGAACAAAAAATGGTATCTTGGAAACAAGCATATATATTTTCTACCCAACGATTACATACAGATTGACAATGAAACCATATGCGCAGCACCAGGCCTCTACGAGCTGTTATTCAAACGCCGACCTGGCGAGTTTTTCACGAGAAGCCCTACACCAATACTAAAAATTACTTAAACTCACGAGCGCGCATTTGACCGATAATGACGTAACTACCAATACATATAAGGACGAGGTTCACCCGAAATTCGACATTACTGCCGAGTTGTTTCCCGATGTAGGCCTAGCCTGTGGTTCGGGACTGACTACGAAGCTTGGCGGAGGCAGCCAGCTCGAGTTCATGTACTGGGACAATGTCAACGAGCTCGTATCCCGACTGCGACTACTCGTAGCATCTCAACAGGCAGGTAATCAGTCACACACGAACGAGAATGTAAATATCGTAGAGGAACTTCGGGAAAGCGGCTACGTCTACCGAACATGTCTCGTGTGGCGATCGCAGCCGAGATTCACAGGCCAGCAAGAAGAAATTTCCGCAGAAGGAAGGTGCTCGTGTTTGGACTCGACGATTTGTATCAAGCCAACCTGGTGGAAATGATCCCGTATGTTGCAGTGAATAAGGAGTATAGATACATGCTAACCTTAATTAATTGTTTCAGCAAATACATGTGGGCCGTCCCAGTTCGCCGAAAAAGTGGGGCGGACATTGCCGATGCTATGAAAACTGTATTAAACGATAAGGGACCACCTAAGAATATGCAGACTGATTTAAGTAGGAAATTTTACAATAAAACTTTCCGTTCACTCATGGACGGGAACAAAATTAACCACTACAGCACCCATAATGAAAAAAAAAGGCTTCAATTATTGAGATATTCAATAGGACGTTAAAAGCAGATATGTGGCGTGAATTCTCGGCGCGAGGAAAGTATGTGTGGATGGATATGTTACCTCGCCTAATTACCAAATACAATGCTAGAAAACACAGGACCATTCGTATGCGACCGGTGGACTTTAATGACGATTCTTTGCTGGAGACTGTGTTTAAAATCGATAAGATAGTGGATAGGCGGAAGGCGAAGGTAAAGGTGGGAGACTATGTCCACAATTCCCGAATTAAAACCCCATTTGCGAAATCTTACACGCCCAACTGGTCATTAGAAAGATACAAAATTAGTAAGATTCTACATAATGAACCCCGGACCTTCGTGTTGGAAGACCTAAATGGAGAGCGATTGAAAGGTCAATTCTATAGCGAGGAGCTAATGAAAACCATTTTCCCAAACACGTACTTGGTTGAGCGGATATTGAAACGGCGAGGGCAGCGAGTATACATCAAATGGCTAGACTTCAACCCCAGATATAACAGCTGGATATTAAAATCAGATCTGAATAAAATATAAAATAAGTTTCTGTCTTCACACACAGGATATCTCTCGGCTGAGTGGGTGGAACCGAGAGAGACCACTACACGTGCCGCTTTTGGCTTGAAGAGCAGAGCATGGAGCTGTTATGCAAGACGGGAGGCAGCGGTCTGCCGCCACCGCAGGACGACCATGTCGTCGCCGACATGTGGCGAGACACACCAGCCTCCCCAGGCGGAGTGGGGAAGTTACACAAGACCCCTGCTGTGGTCAGTTGCTGCAGGACTACCCTATCATCACCGATACGTGGCGAGGCACACACATCGTCCTCCCCAGGAGGGGGGAGCAGTTACGCAATATCCGAGCTGTGCCCGCGAGCACAGACGAACTCACCGGCGCCGCCATGTGTCGAGACACACACCGGCCTCTCGAGGCGCAGCGCGGAAAAAAGTTTGAAGTTTCATCCAAAATAATGTACACACATGTGGAGTGTCCAGGTTCATAGCCAGCCCCTAACACAAAGTGTATAAAGCAGTAGCACAATGCAATTTAACAGTCAGTTTATAGGTATGCGTTGTAGGGGCAAGATCACCAAGAAAGGAGGCGGACTGGTAAATACTTTTATTAATAATATACCCTTTGAAGCGCACCTTCCCGGTTATAAGTATTGCGGCCCTGGCACTCGGCTGGAGAGAAGATTACAGTGTGGCGACATACCCATTAACGCGTTAGACACAGCATGCAAAGAACACGACATTGCGTACGCGACAAGTACTAAGTTAGTGGATAGACACCTAGCCGATACGATTCTTGAAGATAAAGCAAAGTCAATAGTAGGGTCATCACAGGCCAAGCTCGGGGAACGCATAGCAGCGTGGGGGGTGTCGAAAATTATGAAGACTAAGGTGAAATGCGACATGGGATTGAAATTTGGAAGGATGAAAAAGTTACGCTCTGGCAGGAAACCGCGTAAGGTAGCAGTGAAACGAGGTGTNACATGGGATTGAAATTTGGAAGGATGAAAAAGTTACGCTCTGGCAGGAAACCGCGTAAGGTAGCAGTGAAACGAGGTGTAATTCTACCGTTCATCTTGCCGGCTCTTGGAGTACTAGGAAGTTTGATTGTAGGTGCCAGCGGCATTGCCAGGGCTGTTAATACGGCCAAAGATAAAAACGAACGCTTGATGGAGACTTTGAGACACAATAGACGAATGGAGACGCTTGCAAAAAACGGTCGCGGGCCGTACCTACGTCCCTACAAACAAGTGGCGGGGGGAGGAGGCAGAAAGAGAAATCGACAATGCAAAAGAACGAGACGATCTTAAGGGGGCTGCCAGCCCACCCGCTAACCAACTTTGAAATACTTAATTATGCACGAAAATTAAAATTAAGGAATTTCCAGGGAGTGTCATGCAAGATTGGCTACCCCGTCGAGCACGCCGGTTAGAGTTCGGCATAGTAAACCTCGACAGTAGCACAGGCCCGGGAACTCATTGGACAGCATATAAAAAGAATGGCGATATGGTCCACTACTTTGACAGTTTTGGAAATTTAAGGACCCCGCCAGAACTGAAAACGTATTTCAGAGGAGCGCGAATATACTATAATCACAGAGCAGAGCAAAAGCCACGATCACAGAACTGCGGAAACCTTTGTCTGCGCTTCCTTACCAGATATATAGATACTTAACGAGTAGGCGCTAGGTGCGGACCTCAGTCATGTCCATCACCTTGATCTTGTCGGGCAACAGTTCNATAGATACTTAACGAGTAGGCGCTAGGTGCGGACCTCAGTCATGTCCATCACCTTGATCTTGTCGGGCAACAGTTCGGAATTGCGTTCCATGCACTTCCCACCACTCTCCCTGAAGGGGGTATGGTCCATGGCGGTGATTGATTTTCAAATGTACTTTTTGGTGACGAACATAGATGACCAAAATTCTATGTTCCGTTACGTTAAGGGGGCGGGAAGAGAGGGGAGGTGCGTATTCCCACAGGGTCTTATGAAATCGAAGACATAGGCGAATATCTTACGCGGGAGCTGGGACAGGATGCCACGTTAGTTCTTCGTGGTAATGCGAACACCTTGCACAGCGAGATGAAGTGTAGTGCACAGGTAGACTTCTCGGGCAGCGATACTCTCGCCGCCATGCTAGGATTCGAGAACGCTACATACGAGGCTAATAAAACACACGCATCTAGGCTGCCGGTACAAATATTCCCTGTAAATGTAATACGAATAAACTGCAATTTGGTTAACGAGTCGTATCTCAATGGCAAGCCCAGCCAGACACTGCAAGAATTTTCAGCGATGGTGCCACCAGGAGTTTAGCTCGTAAATATACTGAAAACACCCATTTATGTTCCGGTAGTGACGTCGAACGTACAGGAGGTCGTAGTGTCCGTTTTGGACAAAGAGAGTCGATTGATTAATTTTCGAGGCGAGGAGATAATGGCCCGTCTGCATTTAAGGAAAGATGGGCCTGAAAATTAAGCGTGCGAATGCAATAAAAGTCGCCTACGGTACCAAAGTTAAAGNAGATGGGCCTGAAAATTAAGCGTGCGAATGCAATAAAAGTCGCCTACGGTACCAAAGTTAAAGTCAGTACGAGTCGAGCACGCAGAGTGCTAACACCTGAAAACGTGCGTTTCCTTAGCAGATTTGGCCTGACGATCAAGCATGGATGTGGAAATATTAAACGTTGCGGATCCGGCAGGGTTCGAAGACGCGATCACCAAGGCTGAGATACACACGTATTCACCCTACCTGCTGGGCCCCTACGTGCCTTCGTCCGAGGTCTGAATCCCAGTGCAAAACCAAGATATATACACGGCGCCATGTAACTCATATTTGCGCTTCCGTGGAACACTGACGAAGTCGGGCAACGCGCTTCCTGTGACGACTAAAATAATTAGAAACGGTATACTTTACATGATAAGTAGACTCGTGTATGAACTGAATGGGTACGAGGTCGATGCCACGCGAGATGTTGGAATCACGGCCACCATAAAGAACGATCAGTCATTAACGCATAACCAATTGCCTGCTGCCAAAATGACAGGCTGGGGCATTGACGAAGAGTTTAAGGTTNCGCTTCCGTGGAACACTGACGAAGTCAGGCAACGCGCTTCCTGTGACGACTAAAATAATTAGAAACGGTATACTTTACATGATAAGTAGACTCGTGTATGAACTGAATGGGTACGAGGTCGATGCCACGCGAGATGTTGGAATCACGGCCACCATAAAGAACGATCAGTCATTAACGCATAACCAATTGCCTGCTGCCAAAATGACAGGCTGGGGCATTGACGAAGAGTTTAAGGTTCCTGTACATGCGAACGGGAAATTCTAAGTATGTATTCCGCTAGCTATGCTGTTGGGGTTCGCGGAAGATTACAAGCATGTGATTATTAATTCAAAGCAAGAGTTAGTTATTCGCATGGCTAACACGCAGGCGAACGTGCTCCAGGACACGGGAGCAGAAGCCGCGAAGCTAGCAATATTCGCGATTGACTGGTTATAACCACACGTGCAGGTCAACATGTCTGAACGCGTAAAATTAATTAAATATGCGGAAAAAGGAAGGAACGTAGATATTGCGTTTAATACATGGAGTTTAGAGACGTACCCGAATATTCCTGCCTCCACGAGCGTCAATTGGAACGTTAAAACTAGTTTCACGAGTGAAAAACCAAGATATATAATTGTTGTGTTTCAGACAGACAGGCGAAATGCCCTCAATACAGACTCCTCGAAACTTGATCACGTCAATATTAAGAACGTTAAAAAAATTTTTAACTCCGAGGCCTACCTGTACAGTGACTTGAACATTGATTTTACAAACGGTGCATATACGGTCCCTTATAAAATGTACGCGGACTTCCAGAGGTCGTACTATGGACAAACGCAGGCCCCCACACTCGAACCGAACGCCTTTATGAACACGGCGCCCCTACTGGTATTTGAAGTTAGTAAACAGGATGATAGAATTAAATCGGGCGTGGTAGACTGTCAATTTAAATATCCACCGTGGTGAATTTTCCACCCTCTACCCAGGCCTATGCGTTAATAATTCACGACAGACTCGTAACGTACAACGTGTGAGACAGGATAGTTAAAGTACTGACGTAAGTGGCGACTATACTTCAGTCACTTCCCGACCGGCAGAATGTACATAAACTCTCAGGGCTTCGTCTCGCAGCGAGGGTTCAATATAAAATGTATCTGCGTGGTGTATGTCGACGGGCACATAGAATCACGCACGTTCTTACTGCCATTTCCATGGCATGAGCTAGACGTTAAAAGCAAAGTAACAAATATATGGCTGGAACAATACTACCACAGTATCATTTGGAGCGTGGGTGATGTAGAATGCGATAAAGTGTGTGATGTACTTAGCACATTATTAAACGGGAGCGAGACTGTCTTTGTGGCCGGGCCGTAGCAGAAGCGTCATTTAAGCACCTATTGCGTCACGAACTGAAAAATCTTTGACTTCCAAACGGAGGAGGCTGGCTGCCCTCCGTTTCGAAGGTTGCGAGAACGATATGTAAAAAAAATTCTCCACGTGTNGCTGCCCTTCGTTTCGAAGGTTGCGAGAACGATATGTAAAAAAAATTCTCCACGTGTGCGCTGCTTGCCAGCTCGGACTCACGTGTCCATGCCTGAGTGCTCTGCTGTTAAGGTGTTGGAAGGGGGAAACTTGCTGCGAGGGTCAACTTATTGTCAAAAAAACACCGCCCGGACCAATATAAATAGATCAGCCTGCGATGAGGGAAACTATAGTACTAGTCCGGTATCTACGACGGCAGCAGCAGCAGCAGCAGCAATGCAAGGACTCCTTACCAAGCTTAACGGGATGGGGGCAGTACATGGCGCTGACAGACCTGGTCATAGGAAAGCTTTACTTAGCCTCCGATTTCCGGAGAACCAATACTGCATATGGCAAGTGTGTTACATACATGTTAGACGAGGAATTTCGCATCCGGCTGCCGACTCGGTACGTACAACTAATCACCGACGCCGATATGGTCAAGCTGAATATGTCCACAGTCCGGTTTAGCTACGCAGGCATTAAGCCCACTGACAACGAACGGTCTATGCATGCCGTAGAATTTTCATAAAGCCGCTCCTAGCACATATAAATATTGTTACTGTCATGTACATAACCCACCACCACCACCGTCTCACATATTTCCCATGGTGGTCAACCCGGCGCCACTGCACTTAGTTCGTGGACGTCTATCCGCAACCATACAAGCAACATTCAACCTGCTAGTCACGTACGAGGGCGAAGTCACGGTTGGCTACAGGAGAGTTCACTTCAAACCTCCCGGTCAGCCTGCCCAGGTAGAATGCTGTACCGGGCTCGAACACTGGGCATGTCGTACCAATGAGGATAGTTTTCTCCCGGTAGTGTGTAATGTATCATAATGTGCTGTATATCACCTAAGGCCTGGAATTACGCTGCCGTGCTCACTCAGTACTCTGGTAACGCAAGCAGACACCGAGTATATACGACAGGTTTGGTTTACTCGTGAAATAGCATATGAACTTTGCGAAGCTGCCACTGCTAGTGTAATTTCCCGCTGGACAGAGTGCTGTACCTGCGACAGAGATACGACCTGCATGAACAGAGGTAAAATCACTTGGACATATATGTGTCTTCCGTTAACTTGTGAGGCGTACCTGGCCACAATATAAGAAGGGACAAGTGTTTGAACCTGCCGCAGTAGACATTTGNTGTGAGGCGTACCTGGCCACAATATAAGAAGGGACAAGTGTTTGAACCTGCCGCAGTAGACATTTGTGTATCATTCAGAAGATAACTATCGTCCGTCATGTGCAATACATTTAACTTACGTGACCGTGTGACGTTTCTGCCGAAAGATGTGAACTTGTACTCGAGTTACCTTATTGGTTATAGAAGAGTGAC
>NQII01004871.1:0-106120 GCA_002778355.1 Clitarchus hookeri
TTAACTACGTATATACTGTATACGTGTGCCGCAGGTGCAGGACCTGGGCAGGAATCTTGATGAGTCACGCCGGTAGGCAGAAAAGCTGGAGCAGTTGGCCCAACAACTCAACAACACAGTAAGTATACTTTGTTGCCAGCGAAGGTGGCAACACTATCTCCTAGTCTTACGTAACCTAAACATCTTAACGTAACTTTGCAGTGATGTAAATACTTTCGGAAACGTAACTACCCATTCCTTTAAAAAATATGCAGTATTCTGCAGTACTTCATTTGCCACGTATTTACAATACATATTCAACCCAGCTACATTAAAACATGTAAATACCATGTGTGTGCAGTAAATTCTGTTTACTAATATCTTAAGGCTGTCAACGGTAAAGTGAGCACTTTTAAGTCCCTATTTACTTTTTTCCTATCAGTTATGTTCTATGCTTCTACCATTATTTAAATAAGTATCGCCGTAAAATTAATGCACACACTATATACATTTCACCGGTCTCGAAAGTTAACGTATATTGCTGCAATAAAATTAATTTACTGACAATTGTAACCAAATGAGAGGGCTTCAAATGGTGCTCACTTTACCCTGAATAGCCTACAGTTGGCATTAATTTACACATTTTCATATGTGGATAACTGATACTGTTTATTTATAGTTTATAATTTTTCGTCTTAAAAATATATCCATAATTTATAGCGTTATTATTAAATACGTATATTGCATTTGCTTACAAAGTTATGCTTAATTAATTTAGATATCTGACACACAAAATACGGTTGGTACACATAAGAGACTGAAAAATTCGGGATAGCTGAAGGTAACAATATTTTCTTGGTCAAATAAGCAATACAAATATAATAAGCGGCACTTTTAAATGGTTTCAGGTAATTTTAAACCATTGAAATATTTTAATTATTATGATTATTTTCTATGCAGCTGAACTACACAGTTAAGGGCTTCTGGTATTCTGAAAAACTCGTATAAAGCGATAGTTTTCATATTATTTATATATACTTCACGCCAGAGTTAAATTATAGTTTTATATTTTTGCATTTTCGAAATATTGTCAAAATTATTATCAATCCTCATCCTTACTGACGGGCTGGAGGCAAGGTGCGGTCGTGGCAGTAACAGACGTGTGTCTTCGCTGCAGAGTAGAGAAGTACACAGAGGCTAAACTATGTGGCGTTTGCTTTTTTTGTGGACGTAGCCTCTCGCTGATTGTCTGCACGAGGCTCTGGAAACGTGTGATTGGTAACTGCATGCTGCGATATGTCACCTATTGGCTAGGCTGCTGACTAAGAAGTAAGTTACCAGGCGCTGATTTGTGGAAAGCGTTCGGGAATGTTACTGGTCTGTGACGCCATTTTGCTTGTGTGCACTTGCATTTCTTGGAATAATCAACTGTTTCTCCTCTGTATTCTTTAATGCTCGATGTGCGTGAACATTGCGTTATGCATCTTAGCTTCACTCAACTCTGAACTGGAAAGCTAGGAGTCGGGTGAGGTTCCCGTATAATACGCCCTGCTACTGCATGTTTTGAAAACCATCTTTTATTTATTGTTTGTTCCGCAGTAGTATCACATATTTCGGTACTTCGAGTAAAAATATTTTTACTAGATTTTTTCATAATAAAGTTTTTTTTTTCTATACATAATATAAAACTCATCGTTTCTCTGTCTGTCTGTTGGTGCGCTTGTTACTCGAGAACCACCAATATGATTTACGTGTTTTTTTTTAACTCATAGCTATGTTCTATGGCCCGGTTTTAGTATTTTTTTTGTTACGAAAAGGAATATAAGGAATACGCAGTTACGAAAATAGTGAATCAAGTCGGTAAATAGTTTGCCGCAAGCGCGCTCTCTTGCAATACACTGTCTAAACCGTAAAAAGTGGAACAGTATGATGTAGTAAAGAATTGTGTAGAACAAAAATACCTAAAAAAAATTCCGCGGTAGCATTTATCTATCTATAACAGAGAAATACTAATAAGCGTTTTTACCAATAAATTTCTCAAACATATGACTTCATTCAAAATATTAAAATGAAAAATAAAAACACGTTTAAATTTAAAACATTTATCTTATGATTATATATCTCATAATTAAAACTAAGTAAAATTCAACTTTATTTACAAAAAAACCTAAACAATAATTCTGTAGTTCACATGAAAGGAGCCGCGGGCACAGCTGGTATAACATAAACAGCAATTCAGTTAAAATGCAAAATTATGGAGACATTATTGTGCCACATACTTTACATAGTCTTATTACAACGATTTTGGCATTAAAATTAAATTCGAACAAATTTCGAAAAGTAAATGAATCGCAGTTTTTTTTGATTTGGCTAAAATTTTGGTTAGCTTTTGTGCGCACACAATTAGGCCAATACAAATTGCTTTTTTATTTTTAAATATTAATATAAAATTTTCATTTATATACGAAAAACATTAATAATTTCCCGATAAATTCATTTATGACATCTCTTGGTGACATTAAAAATAATTTTTAGTAGGAGCCAAATAATTTAAGTGTGTACCACTATGAAATTCGACAAATTATATAGACTAAAATTAAAATGTTCACTAATCTCTTAGTTCTAAGTTTGAAGGTAAATTACTCACTTCTTTTTATTTTCATTGTGGATTTACATGGTACCTTAACACAAAATTATAAAGCAATATTTAATATAGTTAATAACTTTGGTCACTTTAAGATATTTTAAACTTTTTAATTAAGCTGGGATACTTTACGTGAGTTAAGACATGTTAGTAACAATACAATTTTTTTACATATCATTTGCTCACTAATATAGTTTTTAAGTTGCTGCTTGTATATACTAAATATTGAAAATCATAGTGGTAATAATACAAGATGATAATTTTCAGGAATAATAGTAAAATAAGTAAGCTAATTATATATGCCTATGTATTGCGTGATGTATATGCTTTATTATAAAGAATGTATCACAAATATTTTAGAGATTTGCCATTCTTTAGATTAAAAAAGTTAGATGTCAGTGCAACTTATAACTGATATGTTTCCTATTTTTTGGTTAGACACTAAACATAGTTAAAACAGAAAAGTGCAACTGCGTGGTGTATTTTACATTATTCACTGTGTGTGCTTTTAGCTGGAGAGTAAGAAGAAGGATGTGCCTGGGTGTGCGGAACAACCTTCGCAGAAGATTAAAAACCTGGTAATGCTGCGTGTTAAATGACATAACCTATGGCCCTTAGCTTTATAGAGTCGCATAACGGTAGTGAGGCAGTGATGCATGTTATTGTCATAAATAGTAATTACTACAGCCTACATTATATCTAACCAACGAAGGTGATGCTCACTAATGCAGAATTACATATATTGTCATTTAGCGCAATTTTGTAATCATAGAATTCTTTTAAATAGCTACAGTTCTAATAGTACCATGGACAGTTCACACCAATTTTTTTGAAACATTAATTATGCTTACAATTATTTTTTCATTAGAAATCTTGAGCTCTTACTTATACTAGGTAAAAAGATTGCTGCCGAGTAAAAACCAAAATTTTACAGCTAACAAGTTTATGTGTTTCACAAATCTACAAATGTTAACACAAATATTAAAACTGCAATTGTTCTGTCAGAAAATTCATTCAAAATAAAATGTTACAAAGGAAATTAAAAAAAATTGCGTGAAATCTTTTATTCTTCGAATGGACATTAGAACCTTATAAGCCAAAAGAACATGAAATCCTGACATCCAATGATAAATTCATATGTTTACAAACAAATACAATACAAAAAAACTTTTGCAATAGTGTAGATTGTTAACGCAGTAGCCATGAGGACTCATGAAAGTAATTTCAATTCTGATAACACACCACCGCCGCAGAAAATAATACATATTGTTTTGTTGATTGTGATTATTATATCACGATTACTTCCCCTTATTGTAAGGATTTGCAAAAAATTGAAAAATATTATTAAAGAGTAAACAGAAGTTTCCAATATAAGATTATGGGATTGTTGACAACTAAATTACACACTGCTGCGATGAGTCATGATAATTTGTATAAATTTGTAACACAGAGATAATGTGTTGTTAGCTGCATATATTTTCGTCAAAAACAATGCATAAAAAAATCTAGGTAGATAAACAGTTCACGTAATTACCATACAGCATCTCAAACGACAAGGAACCCAATTTTAACTTCGATAAAATGTGATATGTTCCAGTAAAGGTAACTTTTATTTTACATAATTTTTTAAGACGCAGTACATTTCCAATTTTCTTAAATTATATTTAATATAACGAAAAAAGTTTTATCGAATCTTAACATAATTAAGTATATTTAAGAAGGGACTTACTCCTGACAAGCATGCGACTGTATCGATAACTGACTATTGCCAGCTTGGCCAACATAACCTTAGGAGATAATAATGTGTTACAGCATACTCTTTGAGCAATTTAGGCAAGGTTTTGGGCAAACTCATCCCGTGGGAATATGACATGGCAGTGACTATAAGTTTCACTATTAAAGTAAATGTATTTTTTTAATTACTGATATTATTTCTTTAGTAGAGGTTATATTAGCTTAAGTTAGGATGTATTAAGTTGTGGCATGTTACATAAGGTTAAATAAGTTTCGTTACAAATACCAGAATGTTAGATAAAGGAAGGTTTCAGAGCTTTGTTCGGCTCGGTTAAGTTAGCTATTATTCTGATTGCATGGCTTATATTATGTTATATTATGATGAGTTATATGGTTCTTGATTAATTTGGGTTAGAAAACATGTAAGTTAAGATCAGGAGAGTTTACGTCATGTAAGGTTAGATGTGATCAAGTTACTCTACATTAAGTTAAGTTAGTTAGGTTTGATTTAGGTTAGGTGAAAGCGATCACATTGAAACTCGTATGACGCAATAAATACGCACACTTATGTGTATTGGTGCATAAGAACTTTAGAAACTCGCTAGAATAAGGCGCAGCAAAGGAATGTCCTATGAGAACACCCAAATGTATACACCAAGGAGGGACAGTTAATAATCTATAGTTTAATTCAATGATGAACATATTCTGGGAACGGTTATATTTATTTTCGTTGAGGAGCTGCTGCGAAGTATTATAGGAATAACTATGAACAGACAGGCTCTGCCAGGCTTGATACCTGCATTTACTAAGTTATGCAATTTGACTCAGGGTCACCTGTCAGAACACCAGGATAAGGTTTAGGGGTGAAGCAAACTAGTTTCATGAGATACGAATATCAACAGAGCCAAGGTTGAGAACATCAGTCTTGGTTTATTGCTGGCTGCTCGCCAAGTGTTGAGAGAGCTCGTTATTTGGCAGGGATTCGTCTCTTGGGATGTTGAGCATAGTGTGTACTTGGATGAGCTAGTCTCGACCTGGAGCTTCTTTGGAGCAATGTGGACGCAGTAAAATGTGCACTTAGTGTGTGCACACTCAGCATGTTATTCAACCTAAATCGATATTATGACGATCGTACTTAAAGTTGGACTATCTATCCTCATGAAGATACACAGTGTCAACTTTCGTATAATCTTGGGTTCGAGTGTGCTGAGAAATCACCCTCTCAACACAAAATTTCTATAAGAATAACGAATTAAAATTTTCCGTCTTCACAAATGTTAAATGAAAACAAAATTAAGCTGTTGATTTTAATAAGTGGTACGTCAATAATCTAGACATGCAAAAAAATAAATTAGAAGTTTAATATTTGCGTAAGCGTTCGTTGCAATTTTCTGCTACATTACGTTTTTGTATTCAAATGTAAAATAATTCTTTATTTCAGGTAGCGTTTAAAATTCCACTTTATACTTCAAAGTATCACTTGTTTTGTGGTCTGATTTATATTTTATATCAAACTGAAGATTTATTATAGGAGCTTATTTGACCAGTTATAGAAATTAAAAATTATTTGTACAAAAGTTTTTATTTCAGTTTTAATAATAATTCATTAGTAATAATTTATTTTTGAGCGTATACCAATTTAGCAGACATCAAAATCAAAATTAAGAATACCAGAAAATTTTTTATAAAAATATGAAAATAAACAAAATGTATTACCCTGAAGGTGCCATCATAGGGCCACATAAGTGGATACTGGCACAGTACATATTAGTGTGTATACAGAAAAATCAAAATATTTTACCACACCAAACATGCATTTCAAGGTACCAACACTTAAAGGATTCACTTAGTATCGTGTTAGACTACCCGTAGCATGGGGAGAGGTGGCGATGAGGTCGGACATGGAGGCATACATACGTAAGNGAAGCACCTGACCCTCCAAATATGCCATAGTTGCCGCTGGCCGATGTTGCATTCCAGTTTGTTCCCAAACGTTCTCGATGAGCGAGAGGTCTAGGGACCTTGCTGGCGAAGGACGAGATACCCGTGCTGTGTGAGGCCGGGCATTATACTGTTGGAAAATGGGGTTGTCAAGACACNGGAAGGGGAGCACACATGGTCAAAGAATTTCCGGGACAGGGTTTCTTCAATCACCACCAGTGGGGTGTAGGAATCATAGGAAATGGCACCACACACCATGATACCTCTCGTGCCGCTATACATTGAAGTGTGGATCAAGGCATTGGCGAGGATATCTCTAATCTCGAATTCGATGGTTTGTATCCGGACACTATTTTTATTCGTCGCTGAACACGACTCGCTGCCAATCCGCAAGCTGCTATTTACCTCTTTCCTGGCAGAAGGTAACACATGCTAGGCGATGCTCGGGTCCTGATGGTAGACGTCGTAAGGGACGCCACGACGACCAATCCCGCTCTGCTAGCAGCCTGGATATGGTATTAGTAGACACCGGCGTATCCACAGTTGTCGTAAAATGTCCGTGGATGTTGCGCAGCGACGCGTGTGGAGTGTATACAGCTTGTAGTCTGCTGGTCGACTCTAACCTTCTAGACGGATGTGTGGACTCTCCTGCTCCCACTGCGTCCAATAGAGACTCACAGTGGTAAGCAATGCGCCAACATGCCTCTCGGAGGCCGACAATGCTACCTCTCTCAAACTCATCCATCTGGGTAATGGATTGTTGAATGCGCCGTCGGGGCATGATGTGTGTAGTCTGAACCTGGCTAAAGCAACAAGAAGCAAACCATATTAGCACACTCCTAACTTGACCGTTTCATTCTCATTATGGTTACATATTTCAGATATTGCATATTTACAGAAAAATTACATGTACGCTGTTTATGAAGATGTTCACACAACAAACATATCCAAATTTATTTAGAGTTTTATATTTTTAGACACAAATATGAAAATAAACTTGAGGAATATCTTTAATTGCTTTGAGCTAAAATACACACTAATTGTTGTGTTAACAGTTCGTACTACTGCAAACAGATACAAATTCATTGCAAATACTCGCCGGGAATTGATATGATCCAATTTAAGGCTCGGTCAAATATAGGAGACTCTTGCAATAATTTGCAATATAAAAAATGTTGTTATTCGTGGCCCTAAATTAATTTCTTTATACATATGAAATTTACCAAAGTGCTAAGGAAAAAAGTGCGAAAATTCCACTTATTTCCGTATTTTGCTGAATATGAAATAATAATTCACTAAAAATTGGTATAAATAAAACACCAAGAAGGATACATATGATTGTAATGAACATTATACAAGATATTAGGTACACGAAAATACAAAATTTATTAAAATAACAGGACTGCACATGATTTCTGTCCTTAAGAACTCAGTATGGTGTGAAGCCACCACGTGCTGTAATAATCAGAAACCCTTATCGTCGCGGAATGGAATCTAAGAGGGCCTTGATATGATTCTGGGGAATCTCCCTACCCGTGGCATGCATGCGAGTCCATAAAACATGAACAGTGGTTGCTGGAGGTCCGTGATGAACAATTCGCTGACATACCATATCCCAGACATGTTCGATGGGCGACATGACAGGTGAACATACTGGCAAGGGATGCAGTGGTACAATTCGTTAATTGAAGAAGGCTTGCACATTCCTCGCCACATGTGCCCGGGCATTGTCCTACGGAAATATGGCATGTAGAGTCACCTGAATGAGGGGCGGTACCTTGGGCTCTAAAACCTCCCTGATGTAGAGGTTGCTGTTTAGATTGTCATCAATACGTAGAAGTGATATAGCGTGTTGTATCCAATCGTGCCCCAAACCATCACACTTGTCACATGACTATTGCACTCTGAGGTGAATGTGGTTATGGACAATGGAAGCCGATGCAATGGCAAGCGTCCCACCAGTCCAACCCGCAGCAGATAGCGTCTAACCATAGACGCAGACAGGTCCACACCCATGGCAGTGCTCCAGTGTCGAGCCAACACTGTGGACGAGGCGGTACGGTCTGGTACGGCCATGCGATCAAAATGGTGGCCATCCCGTGCTATGGTCACATTGCGTGGTTCAATACCCGCTCGTCGCTACGTATGACCCTCTTCTAACTACTGGTTCCACACAAGCATCACTGTTTTAGCAGCATGCCCTGTACGAGCTGAAATGTCACAGTGTGACAATCCCGTTACCAGGAGACCGATCAGTCTGCTCCGTTCGATCTCACTGACGTGATAATATGTCACCCTTCTACGTCCACGAGGCATATTGGCACTAGCTTTTACTTCGTTTGACGGCTCTTCTCTGACTGAGATTGGCGTAACACGGACTGTGTTTACATTATGTGTACACCATCTCTCTGCAATCGTAATCAGTTATTGGAGGTGCGCTGTTCTACACATTCTTGAAGTTTGGATTCATTCGGGCCTTTCTTTCTGGGTGTTGCTTTTTACACAAACAATAGTGTATATTCGTATTTATTGACTAATAAATACGTGGGCAAAGAAATTTTGGATTATGTGTAAATCGGCCGTGTGATTGTAACGAATGATGTATGAAGAAGTCACCCACAAAATAATACTTTCGAGTCCGGTGATACATATACACTGTGCTTATAACTAAAATGGCAATATTTAGTTAAAAAATTTGGCGGAATGTTAAAAGCTGGCTGACAGGAGTATGGTAACTAGGGACTCAAAAGTGTTCACTATACAATGGACAGCCTATACACTGAAAGTAATAACTTTCTATGTAATTTCAATGTCTGTATCTGAAGTAAATAATTCGTGTGGCCAATGTCAGCTCAGTCATGTTTAAAATGTTCGTGTACAGTCTCTCAATCAGAAGTAGTCTTGAAACTCTCTATCTGAAGTTGAATTGTGGATTAATTTTTATTATTTTAATATGTTATCGATAGCTGTAGAAAGAACGGTTTATCACCACAATTTTTCGATCCCATACAGTCCCACGCTCTCCCCCTTTGGGTGACAATATTGCTTACTGATGTGGCAACCAATAACTGCACCACTCTTAAAGTCACTGAGCTCCCTTGTTCCACTCATTCTGCTGCTGTCGCGTGGTACTGACCAACATCGAGCCCTCTGCCTCCCTTTATAACAGTAACAGTGGTCATAGTGACAGGTGGGCGACAGTTTACTTCTACAGAAAGATGTCCGGATATTTCTGATCAGATAGTGTAGGCGTGTGATGGGATGAATGTTGTTGTTCGTATGGCAAGGAGTGAGTGAGGCATATATGGAAGGCTCTAAACAGCTTATACCTTGAGTGCCGATTAGAAAGAGATGAAGTGAGGAAGGAGTTGCGAAGGAATGGTGTGTTGGGGGAGAGACCGAGTACCCCGGCGAAATCCCCGCCCCATTTTCCCCTGGAATCGAGCCCGGTCTGCCATAGCGACTGTCGTGACAGCCGCATCACAACTGGTGCGTGTTCACAGGTGCTACAGTACAGCGGCTCCAGAGACTGGCCGACGTTGGAGAGTGGCCTGGATGCTGAGATGGACCACAGCAGCGAGGCGTACGGTGAGCTGAAGGACATGAGCCAGTTCTCAGGGAACCAGCAGTGGTATATGGGCTACTATGGCTACACGCAGCTGGCCACGCTGCTACTGTGCGCCGGCATGCCTGTCGACTTGCCTGACAAATCCAACTATACGCTGCTGAATGGCGCGGCGCACGGCGGACAGTACCAGCTCGCGAAGATGCTGGTGTCGCGCGGGGCCGACGTGAATGTGGGGAACATCATCGACTTCACACCGCTCATGGGGGCGGCGTACAATGGTAACCTCGAGACAGTGAAGCTACTGGTGCAGGCCGGCGCTGAAACCACGGCTACAGACAGGGACGGCCGCAATGCCCTCTACTATGCCAAGTACCGTGGCCGTACCGCAGTGCAGCAGTACCTGGAGCAGTTCCCCGCCTAGCCTCGCCCACACCTAGACAAGCAATAAAGGCTTTACTCACACTTACCTGTCTTCCTTACTTGTCTAACTTACTCACCTGAAGTGCGTACTGGTGTGATAACCACTGGTGCACTACCAAAGTTGCGAGGTCCTGATATTTGTAAGAAATGTGCAAGAGGAGCGACTTTACTCTATATCGGCAGCCTATATGCTCCTCAGTCACATTATTTTTTCGAAAAGTCATGATAATAATTTATTTTATTTTTCATACATAAATTTTAAAAACAATTTAATTTGCAAATGTTTTTGCTAAAAATTATTTAAATTATGTGTTATTTTTTTACTTGAAAAGAGGATGAAAAACACAGATGTGAAAAAAAAAAGCAAAGAATAATAATGCCCACTCATTTATGTAGCTCAATGTAAAAATTTTGATATTTTCTCCAACTAATGGATTAAACTTACAGAAATTGTAGGAAAAGTTCTTATCATTGTATTATGTGATAGGTTTTTTTTATCAGTAAATACACATTTCCTGAAATCAAACAAAAATTGATTGACTTGTCTACTTTTGAATATCTCGTTTGAAATTACAATATCCATGCTAAAAACATACTTATTACTTCTCAATAGTAGCAGATTTCGTGAAATTTTTTGTATATCATCACATCTATACAAGAAGGAAAATTAGAATCAACTAAAACTGTAGTCCCCAGTACAGAACGGATACACAAACCATACCAACATATGGTATGTCATTAATATAAAATAAAACATCAAGCACTTTTTCAGGTTTTGGAACATAACAATACGTAAAATATAGACACATATATAATAGAATTATTGTTTCATATAGAATAAAAACAAAACAATCGTTACCGTTAAGCTGTTATATGCAGCAGCAGAACACTGGAATCTACAGTATAACTTGTATAACATGTATGTTTACTTGGTATTGTACCTCATCTCACACTCTCTGAAGACCACAATAGCTCTGTCTTGGCGCTTTGCCCATAAAGCATTCCGGTGCTTATGACCCGGCTGGTATATGGTTTTATATTCCTTACTGCCAGGTGAGTAGTATATAAAAGAGAGTTCTGTGACAAGGTATATGTGGGAGCCAGGCTACGACCGAAAGTCATGTTGTGACGTCACATGGTGGCCATCTTGGATGTGGGTAACATTTTCCTTGACCTCGTGGCTGTCAAAATATCCCGTTGTAAGCCCAAAATCTTTAGAAGTTACTTATATTTCGCTAAAATCGCCTTTTTCTCCAAATTTTACTACATAGATGAAAGTAACAATTGTATACCCTTGTCTTTAAATAAATACACCAAATTCAACACTCTTCAATGTGATTCCAACAGAATGTCCCAGAATTAGCAATTTGAGCTCAACACTCACTGAAAACGACCAAGGTGGTTTCGTGACTCTTCGACGTGAGATATAGAAACTCTCCAAATCAAGAAGGCGTCTTACGTCTCCGAGCAAAGCACAGCCAACCAGAAGGTATGTAGACCACATTTCTTTACATTATGGATTCCAACAGCAATGTTGGATTTCCGTGACCGTGATATTGTCTCGCGATGACCTTGGGATGACATTAAAGGAGAAAAATCGTGGAAAATAAAAAAACTGTTGAAAACTGTAAAAATCGGGAGGCAGAGGAATGACATTATACAACTCAACCGCCATCTTGGATGTTCGTGACTTAAGCCTTGAACTAGGAATGGCCTGAAAAAAAAATTATTAATCAAACTATTTAAAACATTGTAGAAAATCTACAGTATGGACCGCGATCTCTATCTTGGATATCCTTATTCCTGCCTTAACCCCACGTGACTTTAAATTGGAATAATATATACAAATATCAATTGTCATAAGATAAATAATAGGGAAGATTTTCATTATTTTGCATGACCACCATCTTGGAATGGAGTGGAGAGATTCGGATGGCTCTTAACTTCGAGGCCATGAGAGTCGATGAGAATGAAGTGAGGTGAGTATGAGCTGCACCAGAATTCAGAGGCAGGGAAAAAGGGAGATCCCGGAGAGAACCCACAGACCAGCGCCATCGTCCGGCACGATTCTTACATTCGAAAATCCGGAATCGAGCCTAGTTCGCCGAGGCGGGATGCGAGCAGTCTAACCACTACACCACTGTGGCTCCTGAACACCATCTTGGATATCTGTGACCCTGATCTTAATCTTAGGCAAACTCGGACAAAAAAAACCGATAACCGTAAATAATTTAACAGAAATTGAAAAAGATATTAATAATTGTGTAAGATTTATTAATAATTTCGTAATATTCGGAAATTTAGGGGTGAAAATTTAAATACTTACAGTTAGAAGGTTTAGAGTTAGATTCCTTTAAATATGGCATATCACTCATTCCCCGAACCATTGTTTTTCCATTTGTTATTTAGTCAGACAGTTTCTACCCTAACACTACATTCCATTGGCTACATAGCTGGCCCCCACCTACCCAACCACCCTATACCCTCCAAAGAACCATTGTTTTAACATCACATGCTACCACCACCCTCTTCATCCTCCCCCATTTACCAACTACAGATCAATCGCAATCACCACTAGACTGTGCTAATAATTTAAAATCAATACCACCTCTATCGCTTGTAGTTGGTTGTTGCTCACATGAAATCTCCTCCTCTTCATGTAATTAATGTAGCCAAAGGCGTACCACATCATAGTTATTCGCTTGATGCGAGAGTTGACATCACACTCTTTCTATCTTTATATCTATCTCCCCTTATGTTTCCATCGTTCAGTCTGGTATGATTTTTTATGCTGGTCTCTTCCTTCGTATTTCGTATAATTTCATCGGGCGAGCTCTTAATTACATACACATTCACCTGCCAAATTAAAATATGCTCAAATTTCAATTACTTTTTCGGACCAGCGAGCTACTGGAGTGTAGATGTATAGATGAATAAATGTTTGGTGGGGTGCTTCCAACCAGCATCTCAACTTCGTCTTTGGTAGTTTTACAGCAGCTGAACTGCCTACATTGTCAACGATACTTTTCACAAACCATTAGAGTTAGGCCCTTGAAACTTGGAATTTATTTTATCTTCTGTGCACTTCTCAGCAATCAAGAAACCATTCCATATATATTTAAATCTTTCTTTTAATCTTGCAATCTTCCGATCGATGTCTCAATCTTACGATCAATCATTTAGCCATTCTTTAATTCTTAGAACCTTTCTATCAATCATTCGATTATTCGATCAACATTTCAATCAACCTTCCAAAAATTTTATTAATCTTTCAAAGATTCTACCAATATTTCAATCCTTCTATTAATATTTCAATGTTTCGATCACCCTTTTCCATCTGTTTTTCGAAAAACATTTTAATTCATAGCCAATCCGTTTGTTTGTGGTCTGTCTTATACCCATGCCTATAGAAATGTGATTAATTCACGAACTATACCCTTTGGCAACTGCTTTAATATTTTATATGCAGTCTGCGTTCAGTGCATTAATAATTAATATCTTCATTAATGTTGTGTGTACTTAACATTGACCAGTTGGAAATTAAGCCCAACTTCTGCATGAGAGGTCTACAATTTTCTAACATCGACTAAAAGAAATCCGTTCAAAGGAGATGCTCTGAATTTTGCACAAATATTTTTTTTAAATATTACACATTTTCAAATAGTTTACCGTACATACAAGCATGCTCCTTAAGTAATCCCTGAAGCATCAGAAAATACAGTACACTCATTTTTAAAAAAAGTGATTATCCTAATGGTGCCATTACAGCAGCACATAAAGGTTATAGGCGCAGGTCATGGTAGTATGCATATATAAAATATAAAACTATTTTACAACAACAAGCATGTACTGCAGGGGACCAACACTTGCAGGATGAACTTAGTATGGTGTTGGACCACCCGTAGCATGAAGACAGATGGAGATACGGTCGGGCATGGAGGCATATGTATGTCGGAGTTTCTCCTGATGAAGATCCTGCCACAGGATCTCGTTAACAGCAAACGTCTCCAACATATAATGTCTCTTGAATCTATTTGACTTAGATAATTAACACTAGTCACTCTACTGTTGTGTGGAAGTCTGAAGAAGCAGAACTCCAAAATACCAGATCCATTGTGTGCAGTCATTCCTTGTAGAACTAACCTGTACGTAAAACTCAGAAGAAGGAAACTCTCTTCTGCCGTAGTAACTTGCTTCACAAACACATTATCATACTTCATAACATCGCAGTGAAAAGAACCGTCACGGAGTTTTGTTAGTAGTACTAGAAGCGTGTTCTGGAGCAGTGCGTTTATAAAGACTTGTGAAATTGTCCACAAGTGCTACTTATTCGTCTAGTGATCTCGTGCTGTCCTTTGAGATGTAGTAGGGTCTTCCAGATGAAGTTTCTGGACTATCGACTACTAAAAGAACATGAGGAAGTTGTACTGCACAAGAATCTTCATGTGACGGCCAATAGAATGTTTGAGAGGGTCCATCACCTTTATCTTTGTTCACTGTTGCTACCATTTCTAAATACCACAAGTGATCATATTTGCATGCAATATAACATCCCGGGTAAAGGTAGTTTGTTGTTAAAAACGATGTATGACAAATATTTAAGTTGTGTGTGAGAGATGAATCTTTGTCGACACTGATTGTTCGAGCTTTAATAGTGCCAGCCAAATCGAGGGGCTTGAAGTTATGGAAGTTTCTAGTACCGGTTAGAGTCCGTCCTTTTCTGAACCACTTTTTAAGTGCTAAGTGTTTTAAATCTATTGTCTCTTTATCAACAAAGTGGAAACGTACTTTTTTTATATTTGTTTTACAAGATTCTAGGAATTTGACTGCTGTTGTGATATGCTTTTCCAAAGGTTTCTGCAGACTTTCTTTTCGAGGTAAATGTTTAGCTGTTCCACCAATTCCATCGCATTCTGATTTATTATGGCTTGTTGCAAAAAAAATACCACTGTGCTTTATTTTGGAAATTTTCTTCGTGTTGACACATGTTGATGAAACTGTACTTGTTAGCATATATTCTGAAGGAAAGAAGGGCTTATGAGATCACTTTCTTTTGACGTGACAACGTCTTATAATTCGATAGAGCCGGCTGCACGCACGAAAAAACATGACTCATGCGGCNAACCATTGTTTTAACATCACTGCTACCACCGGCCTCTTCATCCTCCACCATTTACGAAATACAGATCAATCGCATTCACCACCAGACTGTGCTAATAATTTAAAATCAAAACCACCTCTATCGCTTGTAGTTGGTTGTTACTCACATGAAATCTCCCCCTCTTCATGTAATTAATGTAGCCAAAGGCTTACCACATCACAGTTATTCGCTTGATGCGAGAGTTGACATCACACTCTTTCTATCTTTATATCTATCTCCCCTTATGTCTCCATCGTTCAGTCTGGTATGATTTTTTTATGCTCGTCTCTTCCTTCGTATTTCGTATAATTTCATCGGGCGAGCTCTTAATTACACACACATTCACCTGCCAAAATAAAATATGCTCAAATGTCAAGTATTTTTTCGGACCAGCTAGCTACTGGAGTGTAGATGTATAGATGAATAAATGTTTGGTGGGGTGCTTCCAACCAGCATCTCAACTTCGTCTTTGGTAGTTTTACAGCAGCTGAACTGCCTACATTGTCGACGATACTTTTCACAAACCATTAGGGTTAGGCCCTTGAAACTTGGAATGTATAGGGCACACTCGGGTGAAACACAGTTTCATCTTTTGTGCTCTTCTCAGCAATCAAGAAACCATTCCATAAATCTTTCAATCTTTCTTTTAATCTTGCAATCTTCCGATTGATGTCTCAATCTTACGATCAATCATTTAGTCATTCTTTAATTCTTACAACCTTTCTATCAATCGTTCGATTATTCGATGAACATTTCAATCAACCTTCCAATAATTTTATTAATCTTTCAAAGATTCTACCAATATTTCAATCCTTCTATTAATATTTCAATGTTTCGATCACCCTTTTCCATCTGTTTTTCGAAAAACATTTTAATTCATAGCCAATCCTTTTGTTTGTGGTCTGTCTTATACCCATGCCTATAGAAATGTGATTAATTCACGAACTATACCCTTTGGCAACTGCTTTAATATTTTATATGCAGTCTGCTTTCAGTGCATTAATAATTAATATCTTCATTAATGTTGTGTGTACTTAACATTGACCAGTTGGAAATTAAGCCCAACTTCTGCATGAGAGGTCTACAATTTTCTAACCTCGACTAAAAGAAATCCGTTCAAAGGAGATGCTCTGAATTTTGCACAAATATTTTTTTTCAATATTACACATTTTCAAATTGTTTACCGTACATACAAGCATGCTCCTTAAGTAATCACTGAAGCATCAGAAAATACACGTACACTCATTTTAAAAAAAGTGATTATCCTAATGGTGCCATTACAGCATCACATAAAGGTTATAGGCGCAGGTCATGGTAGTATGCATATATAAAATATAAAACTATTTTACAACAACAAGCATGTACTGCAGGGGACCAACACTTGCAGGATGCACTTAGTATGGTGTTGGACCACCCGTAGCATGAAGACAGATGGAGATACGGTCGGGCATGGAGGCATATGTATGTCGGAGTTTCTCCTGATGAAGATCCTGCCACAGGATCTCGTTAACAGCAAACGTCTCCAACATATAATGTCTCTTGAATCTATTTGACTTAGATAATTAACACTAGTCACTCTACTGTTGTGTGGAAGTCTGAAGAAGCAGAACTCCAAAATACCAGATCCATTGTGTGCAGTCATTCCTTGTAGAACTAACCTGTACGTAAACCTCAGAAGAAGGAAACTCTCTTCTGCCGTAGTAACTTGCTTCACAAACACATTATCATACTTCATAACATCGCAGTGAAAAGAACCGTCACGGAGTTTTGTTAGTAGTACTAGAAGCGTGTTCTGGAGCAGTGCGTTTATAATGACTTGTGAAATTGTCCACAAGTGCTACTTATTCGTCTAGTGATCTCGTGCTGTCCTTTGAGATGTATTAGGGTTTTCCAGATGAAGTTTGTGGACTATCGACTACTAAAAGAACATGAGGAAGTTGTACTGCACAAGAATCTTCATGTGACGGCCAATATAATGTTTGAGAGGGTCCATCACCTTTATCTTTGTTCACTGTTGCTACCATTTCTAAATACCACAAGTGATCATATTTGCATGCAATATAACATCCCGGGTAAAGGTAGTTTGTTGTTAAAAACGATGTATGACCAATTTTTAAGTTGTGTGTGAGAGATGAATCTTTGTCGACACTGATTGTTCGAGCTTTAATAGTGCCAGCCAAATCGAGGGGCTTGAAGTTATGGAAGTTTCTAGTACCGGTTAGAGTCCGTCCTTTTCTGAACCACTTTTTAAGTGCTAAGTGTTTTAAATCTATTGTCTCTTTATCAACAAAGTGGAAACGTACTTTTTTTATATTTGTTTTACAAGATTCTAGGAATTTGACAGCTGTTGTGATATGCTTTTCCAAAGATTTCTGCAGACTTTCTTTTCGAGGTAAATGTTTAGCTGTTCCACCAATCCCATTGCATTCTGATTTATTATGGCTTGTTGCAAAAAAAAGACCACTATGCTTTATTTTGGAAATTTTATTCGTGTTGACACAGGTTGATGAAACTGTACTTGTTAGCGTATATTCTGAAGGAAAGAAGGGCTTATGAGATCACTTTCTTTTTCTTTGATTATGTGTTTGTGTATGTTTGTGTTTGATGTGTTCAGTGTGTGTGCGTGTGTCCCCCATTAAATTTTTTAACGCTTCAACCAAATTTAACTAAACTTGGGACACATATAATACTTAGTAAGAACGCCTGTCTTTTATCATTTTCAACCACGCCGGGCACTTACTTTCCAAATGGCAACCTATTTTATCATTATTGGATGATATGTCATATCTTGGGAACCATACAACTAATTTATATCAAATTTGGTATGTCGGCAGACCTTTGCGGTAGCATTAATTTTAGAGATGGAAATTTTTGTTTGTCCTCCATTTTGGAAAATAGCACCAATTAAAAAAAATATATTTTACATTGTATCTTGAAAACTATTAAATTTATGCTCACCCAATTTGGCATGTAAGTAATACTGTTGTAGGCCATGTAAACAAAAAAAGATAAAAATTAATTAGTTACTTATTTATTTTTAAATTGGGGAACGTACAAATGTGTTGAGTTTATTTAGTATATATACCATCCATTTAACCAGTTTCGATAAAATGTTGTATTCTAAACGTGTATATTACAATAATTATGAATAGCAAAAAATAGCCACTTATGTCTGTCATTTTAGAAGATAGCGCCATTCAAATAACATGAAGTTTTTATGTTGTATCTCGGAAAGAATTGACCGNAAGTAATACTATTGTAGGCCATGTAAACAAAAAAAGATAAAAATTAATTAGTTACTTATTTATTTTTAAATTGGGGAACGTACATATGTGTTGAGTTTATTTAGTATATATGCCATCCATTTAACCAGTTTCAATAAAATTTTGTATTCTAAACGTGTATATTACAATAATTATGAATAGCAAAAAAATAGCCACCTATGTCTGTCATTTTAGAAGATAGCGCCATTCAAATAACATGAAGTTTTTATGTTGTATCTCGGAAAGAATTGACCGATTTCTTCCAAATTTGGCAAACAAATAGTACTGCAGCAGGTGGTGTAAGCAGGTATGCTTTTAGAAGGTCAGGCACTTAATTTCAAAATAGTGGCTGTATAAATATTTTAGCTCAGTAGATTATATAAACGAAACATATTCCAACTTAAGTTTCTATGCTGGCAGTACTTATTACAACTCAAACATGTCTATGTATATCCTTATTTCTCTGCCATTTTGAATGATAGCCCCACAAACAAAAAATTAATTTTTTTTCATTTCTCAGGTAACAATCAGCCCATTCTTACAAATTATTGCAATGATGATGTACTGTGATTGCACACATATTTTCAGAATTGTGGCTATAAAAATAATTTTAGTTTTGTGGGCGATATCTACGAAACTATCTAATATAATTTAACTTTACTTTGTATATTGGCAGTATACAATCATCGAAATTGGTACTACAATACTTTTCTGTCTTCCGTTTATGAAGATCGCTACATAAAAATTATGGAGTTTTTATACCATGTCTCGAGGGGCAATCAACCGATTCCCACCAAATGTTACAATGTAAAATTTCAAATAAATTGGTACCACATTGTGCACACCATAAATGCTACAGAATGCCATGTAATCTTTACGGATGTAAATGGTTTAGCCAACGAAGTTCAAAATGGCATCTTCATAAATAATTTAGGTAATTTTGACATATTAAACCATTTAACCAAATTCAACCAAAATTTGTATATTGACAGTATACATTAAATTAATTGTACCTAGAGCCTCTTTTTCTGGCAATTTTGTATGATAGCACCAAATAAGCAAATAAAGTTTTTTATGTCATATATGAAGGGCCAAACTGATTTCCGTCAAATTCATCCCCCAAGTAGCACTACGGTAGGCCACATAAAATTACAAGTTTTATGTGGCCCAGTCACTATTTTAAAAATTAAAAGCACTGTAAATATTTTAGGTTAGTAAACCCTATCATTCGAAACATTAGACTGATAATATCCGAAGCCGATGCTCCGAATCCAACCTCCATAATACAGTGGATTGCACGTTAGCTTATGGTACGAGTTTCTCTGGGTACAATTCCTGAGAAAGCATGTTTGTATTTGTAATTGTCTCACTACTGTTGTATAAGTTTCTGGTTTCATTCCCAAAGTTATTGCTTTCAAAGAGAAGTCAAGTCCTTCCTGCCAATTCATATTTCAAGAAATTATTTAAAAATTAATTGCACCCATGATGAGGAAAGTATGCTCATTAGGTATATAAGTATCTTATTTTTTTATTTCTGGGTATTATTTTACATACCTCTCGGCTGATATAAAATTTTTGTTATGCTCGTACCTTTTCCTCGGTGTAATATTCAGTTTCTTGAAATCCTGGATTTTAGCACAAAAATGTATGCAAATATATTTAACTGAACTTCTCCAGCAAATCCAACAACCCCCTTGTGCTGCCCGCACATGCTGTATGTGAACCTCTTTCGTTATATATTTAATGAAACCCAACAAAATTAGTGCATGTGAAGTGTGCAAATGTGTGATTACATTTGCAATCAGGTATAATGGATAGTGGTTTGATGTAAATCAACACATTTACCCACACCCATGTTATCATAATGAACCTGGCCTGTAACCTCACTACACATGTGCCATCTCAAGAAAATTTAGGGACATAAATATTTAAATAATAAAATTAATAAAGTTTGTTTGTCTACCTTATTTTTATAGTGGACTGAGAAATACAGCCAAAATATAAGTAACGAATAGTTTTATTTCCTCTTTCTACCAACCTGAATAATTTTCCCAGAGTAAATATGTTTTATTTATGTTATATTTAATGTTTGTGATATATGCCATTTAATAAGGGCAATTTGACATGAACCCGAACTCATTGACATGTGAGCATGCATTGCAACATACTCAACTGACGCACACAATAGAATTAAGACACATGACCAGTGAAGTAAATACTGCTGGATCATCAGTCACATCAGAAGTAATGCAATGGTTGCAGAGGACAGCACACTCGTGACCAATACCCTTTTCGCAGCTTTAGATACTATACCTGTGGCAAGATGAGTCACCTGCCAAGGTCTGCAAGTCAAAGTCAGCCCAAAATGCTGATAGAATTACAGATGATGCCCAACTGTCAGAAGGCATAGACACACTACAACAATTCAGTAAAGTCCAAGACCACAACACAGTGAAATAGTTGGGTAAGCATATGTTAATTTTATACTTGTGGTATAGTTAGTGAGAAACTCTATGAACCATAAAACCATCATTCTCCCATCAAAAGACAAATAGAGATCGCAAGCTGCACAGGTCACTGTATCATCACTTGTATAGACGATTTACCGGTCAATGCCACAATCTGACAAACACGTAGACTCAACCTTTATGTTGTCTATGGTGATTTCGATACTATTTTTGGATGAGGATGGATAGTTAAGTATGATCACGAGATAAATGTTGTAAAATTATTTTCTGCTCCAAAGGCTGATCTCTGAATTACTACCACCATTCCATATCTGAACCCAGAACAGAAAACTCAAATCAAGCAATTGTTAGCCCACTATGAGGACGTTTTCAGCAAACTAACTGGACCACCTTCTACAGTGCACCTGAAGCCAAAAACAAAACCTATCTTCACTCGTGCTGGTGAGGTACCACTAGCTCTACGCGAAGCCTATGCCAAAGAGAGAGATGCAAAGATCGCATAAGGTTTCTATGAGAGGGTTGAACATTTGGAATGGGCCTCACCGATACATGTTGTAACCAAGAAACATGAAAAATTCTGCAATACAGGCAACTTCAAACCTACAAGAACTCGAACATGATCATAGCCGAATACCCAATCCCAAAATCCATGAACATATTCAACTGTATGAAAGCAGCTATTATTTACTGTAATTTGGACATCACAGTTGCTTGCGCACATATGCCTATATATGTAGAAATTTGACATGTACAGACACTCAACACCCCATACATGGATATATTTGACCAGCATGTGCAGTATATGGTGCTGCAAATATACCTGTGATTTGGTAGCGCTGTATGGAAACTGTCCTAAAAAGACATTCTCAATTAACTGAATTTCTATAATTAATGTGCTCGTGTTTGCAGATAGTTTTGAAAATATTATTTCAACTTTAGAATCAACATTGAAGAGAATAAGTTCTCAATGCCTACGACTCAATGTGCAAAATGTCCCTTGCTTGGATTTCTGTACAGTTCTTAAGACACAAGATAGATGCCCAAGGCTTGCACAAATCAGAGAAACACACAGAGACAATGCGAGATTTGACAAAACCCTCAACACTTGAAGACAAATTTATTTTTGGGTAAAGCAACTTATTATAAATTATTTATTCCAAATTTATCAACTAGGAAGAGAGTGCTTCGTAATATGCTGCACACAGAAGCCTTAAAATGGACACCAGATGCAGAAGCAGCATATTGACATCCAGAATGCTTTAATTTCTCCACAGGTACTGATGCCATTTGATCTAACACTCTTTTTACTTTTAGCAATGGATACAAGTAAGACAGGTTTAGTTGCTGTCCTATCACATTGACTGTCAAATAGACAGGAACGCACGATTGCCTATAGCAGTCGCACTGAGTGCTACTGAGCAACGTTATCCACAAATCTACAAAGACGTTCTAGCCATAGTGTGGGATGTTAAGAAGTTATTTCCATTATGTGTATGCTTGTAACTTTATGCTTATCACAGATCATAAGCTATTGACATAAATTTTACATCCAGAGAAATCACTTCCAGTGCTCTGCATTAGTGAAACGGCAAATTATACAGACTTACCTACCAACTTTGACTATGACATTTGTTTCAAGTTAACTAAACCAAACACGAATTCTGATTGCTGCTCCTGCGCACCACTAGCAACAACTGTTATTACTGTCCACAATTTCCAATCAAAAGGAGAAGCATTAGAGAATGATGAATTTGACCAGATTAAATAGCCCCCAGTTCGAGCCAAGATCATTACTCGAGAAAAATTAAAATATTTTCACTTACGCAATATAGTTCAACTGTTGGAGTCAGGTCGAAGTATCGCAAATTCTATATTCAAGGCACCAGAAGTAAACTATACTCTAGCTGCGAACTATTTCTCTTTTGACCACCAAATCGTTGTACCACCCACACTGCAACAAGCGATCCTCAACGACCTGCATACAGCACATGTAGGTATTGCGAAGATGAAAGGCAAAGCTCGATATTTGGTTTACTGGCCAGGTATGTATGTAGACATCGAGCACGTCACAAATTATTGTTTTGATTTTGCCAAACACTCCCATGCTCCGTCGAAATTCCGCGATCGTTACTGGGAGTATCCCAAGGAATCATGGGAATGCATACACATTGACTATGCAGGTCCTGTAGTTGGCAAGATACTGCTTATCACACTCAATGCATACAGAGAATGACTTTAGGTTAAAACCACTAGATCTATGACCACTTCATCAACAATTGCAATCCTGAATGAACGGTTTGCAACCTATTGTGTTCTTGTCACCATAGTTTCATATAATGCTACACATTTCACTTTTGCAGTGTTCAAGATATTTCTACAAGTCAGTGGTGTTAAATACCATAAGCTTATAGCTCCATACCATCCCTCAACTAATGGACTAGCTGAATGGTATGTACAGACAGTTAAAGTGAATTCTCTTCGTAATGTCTTCATCAGATACTATAAAGCATAACCTGAACGAGTTTCTACAGCAGTATCGGAAGGCACCACATGTTACTACCAGACATCCACCTGTACAGGTGTTCTTGGGACAAAATATATACGTACACATCTCGTCTCGATCTTGTCCGGCCCAAAGATATGTACACTAAAATTACAGAGAAACTACAAGCTGAAATAAAAATACATTCCTCACATTCGAACCTATTCAACATGTGCCTTTCAGGACAAATGGACAAATGGAATCCAGGAACTATTTTAAAATGCCTCTGAGACCTGCACTATGATATTGACTACTTTGGAAAATGTTTCAAACGACATATTTATCATATCAGAGCTCACCGAGCAGAGGAATCCTCCCACTAACCTGCTCTCTGTTCAACCAAATGTTCAGAACAATGTCTCTGAGGCCCCCACGAAGAAAACATTTCTACCCTCGTTCGAATACCACAGAAAGTTCATCATCTGAAGCACCTAACAATACTCTCTAGCCAAATAAATGTTCTATAACGACACTGAAGACTACGGCTTCCACAAGACTAGAATGAAAGCATGATCAGTATACAGACACTGGGACTTAAGACTATTCTGCATCGATACGCAGATGCCTTCCACCAAAGTTATAACTCACCATATTAAACGTGTTGTTCATATGTCCCTACATTTATTTTTTTTTTTACTCTCTAAAAGGGGGAGGAAATTTAATGCAAGAAAAGACAAAGAAAACTAGCCCAAGAAAATTAATTTTATCTATGTATCATAATAAATAAACAAAATTTGAACTGTAAAATAATTACAGATAATGAATCAGCAAATCAATGTATTTAACATATTTTGTATTAATTTTGTAAACCAATTACTTGTGAAGATATAAAAAAACTTTTTTAAGTTTTTGTAAAATATATTCCCATATAATTTAGCAACAACAGTAAATAGACTAGCAGTTCAAAATTGAATTGCAGAAAATAATTATGTCATTGAGAAAAACTGAGGTCAATTTCTGATTCAGTATATCAAAAACATGTTAGGGCAACATATAATTTTGAAAAATGTTTTTAGTGACCCAAAATTTACAGGCCTGTGTCATCAAGCTGCATGTAACAATTAACTTTCCAGATTATCCAGACATTCAAGTGTTCCATCTTAAATATTTTCCCAAGTATTTGTTATAAAATAGTACCTAGTACTTCAGGTCCAACTTCACAGATTTATACTATCCTTAAGATTGATAATACATCATAGAAAGTGTAGGTATGTTTTCAAATTAGTTTTCCGTGATTAACTTTCAGTCGAAGTTTTAAAGTCTGAGTTATGTACATACTGTGTATGCTGTTATAGTCTAATCAAGAAATTTTTACAAGGATGACGGTCTTGAGAAAATTTTTTAAGTTTCATAAATTTTTTTATTTCGAACCTTTTTATTCTGTAGTTTGGTTGGTCGCGTTGCTTGGTGTTTGTTGTAAGTCTACTCACTAAATTTCTCTATTCTGTCAGTGTGGCCCAAAGTTTTTCCTTAGTATCCTTTTCCCAGTTAATGCAAATATCTCATGACTTAAACATCAAAATATTTGTATTGCTTAAATAAGAAGAAGTTACTGATAACTAATGAGCTTACATTTCTTTACATGGGTGCAAATAAATTTTATTGAAGGTCTTGACTGCTTAGATGTTAGGTAGTCGTCGACCTCTCTTTGACAGCAATATTTTTAGAGATGAAACCACAAGCATGTGAGACAGTACAAAAACCATTAAAATACACGAGTGACTTAAATGGGATTCGAATTCAGAAAAACTCTTAAAATTAAGTTAGCTTGCAATAAACTGCATCATGGAGGAAGGATTCAGAGCATCAACTTCGTATGTAATCAGTGTAATATTTTGAATTATATGGTTCACTTACCTGAAATTTTTACATGGCCATCATTTTGAAAATAAGTGTCTGGGCCACTAAAAAACACAAGTTTACATGGTCTACCATACCGCTACTTGTGTGAATAATTTGTTGGAAATCGGTTCATTGGTCTCCGAGATATGGTATAGTAACATAATTTTCTGAAATGAGGCTCTTACAATACTGCTTAAAAAGAGGCTCCGTGCACAATGTTTGTAATATATTATGTCAGCATAAAAAGTTTGATTGAAATAGTTATATTGTTAAATAGAAATGCCATACATATAAAAAAAATATGGCCACCATTTTTAATACCATTGTTTGACACCATTTAAATGATCCGTCTTTACTTTGACTTCTGTAGGTGTACAAAATGTTGAGCAAATTTGTCCAATTATTCTGCAAATATGACAAAATGTTCAGTTTACTTACCTGTCACTACTTTGCAAAAAATCCCGCAAATGAGGATCTCTGTACGCATATCGGTTGATTGGTCCTCGACATATGGCATAAAAACTCCATTGATCATGTGACAATATTCACAAATGGAGGGCAAAAATTTACATATTAGCTCTTTTGATTATTGTCATTGATAGAATACAAAAAGTTAAATTAAAATCAGTTACATGGTTTTGTAGGTATAGAACACTAAGCTAAATTATTTGTATACGCACCATACTGAAAATAAGAAACTTACATACATAAAACATGTAAATAATATAGCCTACCACAGTACAACTTCGTTGCCAAATTTGCAATAAATAGGTTGATTGTCTCCCGAGATACGGCATAAAAACTATATTATTTCATGTGGAGCTATCTTACATAATAGGTGAGAAATTATGGTTTGCATACACAATTATGATGGATATAACTGATACTGTCAGCATAAAAATGTTAGTTGAAATTGTTCTGCAGTTTCACAGATAAACAATTCGGAGCTAAAATATTTATATGGCTACCATTATAGAAACATTTATCTAATATATAAAAAATATGTAAATAAGATAGCCTGCCATAGTGCTTATTCCTAGCCAAATTTGGTAAAAATTGATTGTTATGTCGGAGATCACATAATTTTAATTTGTAAAGTGATACTATTTTACATAATGGCGGACAAGAGATTTTGTGTGACCACATTTGATTGTTGCAATATATAAAGCCATCATACAAAGATTCTTCGGAATTAATTACATGTCTTCGACAATGTAACATACAAAAATAAATAGTTATGTGGCCACCATTTTGAAAATAAGCGTCTGAATTACAGAAACATATCAGTTACCATTACCTACCGCAGTACTACTTGTTTGCCATATTTGGTAGGTATCGGCTAATTGTTTCCAGAGATATGACAAAAAGTTATTTACTTGAGTGGCATTATCGTACAAAATGGAGGACAAAAGAGGCTCTATGTAGAAACATTTCATGTTTGTTATGTATACTCTCAGCATACGAAGTAAAGTTGGAATTGATTAAATGATTTTGAAGATATAGTACACTATGCTAAAATAGCTAGATGGCCACCATTTTAAAAATAGCTATCTGACATACTTGAAACATATTTGAACAAATTATCTGCGACAGTACTACTTGACTGCCACATTTGGTAAGAATCTGTCAATTGTTTCCTGGGAAACTACACAAAAATTTGATTAATTAATGCAGCAATATCTTACAAGATGGCAAGCAAAAGTGGTTGTTTTTGGGCTTATTTGATGCTTGTATAACATTCCATCAGCGTACAAAAGTTTGTTAAAATTGTTCAAATGGTATGGTAGTAATACCAAATAAACCTAAAATATTTGTATCGCTGCCATTTTGAAAATAAGTATGTAATTAAATTTTATTACTTACATGTACCTTGCCAGCCATAGTATTACTTAAATGCCAAATTTGGCGAAAATCGTTTAAGTAATTTTAGCGATGTAATGTAAAAACACAATTTTTTCATGTAGCCCTATCGTCCAAATTGGAAAAAATAACAATATTCACATCTTAATTTAATGCTCATAACTTGCGCTGTCAGAATACAAAATTTAGTTAAAATTGGTTGTACAGTTTCCGAGATATTACAAATAACCCTAAATATTAAAATGGCTGCCATGTTTGAAAAAAAGTGACTGGCATGGTCAAAATCTATAAGTCAGGTGGCCTACTTAGTACTATAGGTGTACTAAGTTTGGTGGAATTCGGTTCATGCATTCAAAGTTTAAGGGCGCNGACTTTACCTCCAATACCTATCAATGTACCAAATAATATTTAGTCCGATATTTTTACATGAACATTATGATAACAAAGTCACTTCAGATATAAAATACAACTGTGTTGTCTAAACTCCATTCATATATTTATAATAAGTGTGTAAACAAAGACAACATAGGTAATTGTGCAATTAATGATTGACTATCAATAAATGTAAGTAAAACAAAATCAGCTTTGACTAGTCAACAGATACAATATACTGCGCCACATTTTCATTGCCTTGTTTTGTTGTAGATGTTGGCTGCATTCAATTTATGATGATGATGGAATGAGTAACAGTAAAATGGTATTGTTTTTGCATGGTGAAATAGATTTGAGACATTTTTGGGTCAAATTGCTAAAAACAAGGTTTTTCACATGCAATTGTAGATAAACAACTTATCACATGTACTCGTGGCAACATTAATTTACGATTTTTTGTCCTCTCTACATATTACATAATCAACACTATTGAATTCTCAAGAGTTACAATTTTATGCTATGCTTTAACACAGACGTACGTAAAATTTGTATGAAGAGCTTGCACATAATGCACATAAGTAACGTTCCCGAGTGTGCTTGAGAAAAAGACTCCTCAGCGTCGATGCTTCAATAAACTTAACTGGACAGTACGTACATGTGAACGGCTTCTCTTCAGTGTGTGTGCGAATTCGTCTCTTTAAGGTAGATATATCACTGAACTTGGCTGGACACTGTATACATGTGAATGGCTTATCTCCTGTGTGTGTGTGAATGTGTCTTTTCAGATGTGATTTCTCATTAAACTGGGTGGTACATACTGCACATGAAAAACATCTTTCACTAGTATGTGCATGTTCCTGAATGTTCTTGGTGTTGCCAGTTGACCCTGCTACTTGAAGTGTATGACACAACACAGTTTTGTCACATTCTTCAGGCAAATCCAACTTGATGTGTAAACTTGTCTGTAATTCTTCCATCTTGAATCTGCATCCATTTCTTTAAGTACTTTGCTCAATAATTTTCCCTCTGGCACAGTGGAGTTTCCTTGTAGCTCCTACAAAATTAATCCATGCACATATATAAAATGATATATACGTACATTTTTTTAAAGAATGGGTATAAACCAACAACTTAAGAGTAGCATAGACTGTACAAAAACACTGGAAGATTAAGATACAACCCTTAATACCTGAAGTAAAGACAGATAACCTGATTAATAAATGTAAGCATTAGGAACACATGGACTGTACATATTAAAAATAGCAGATATATTATTAAAAAACTGTGTTCTAATACAATTATCATAAATTTATTATAGGACTGGGTTGATCACTTAAATTGACAATCATTTTGATGATGATCACCAGGTGCCTATCATGTAATGCTTTGTAACTAATGTGCATCTCAAATGCAAAAAATACTTAAATAGATAATAAATACTATCTCTAAGGATAGTTTCAAAAAAATTAACAACGGATTACATAATTTATAAAATATTTATTGACTGGTTAGGTTGTAACCTGTATACACATGGCATTTACAGTTTAAATAAACAGACAACAAAAATCAGTTACTAAAAACGTCACTGTTCAGACACTTCTGTGTGTTACATTACACATTACTGTATAAAAACACCAACATTTTTAGTTTCTTAGGGCGTATAGAGCTTCTGTTGTTGCCACTTATTAAGCCTGCAGCACTACATAATATTTCTGATAGAACAGGTGCAGTTGGAGGCGGCAAGTATTTCTGAGCTACTGTTTCCAAACTGGTGAAAGGTGCTGATTTCCAGTACTGCGGAGGATGACAGTCTGTAGGTAAAAAAGGTTCTGCTAAGTACCTGTCTAGTCCTTCGGAAGGGTTCACTAACGAAAGGAGCTTTGTTGCTGTGGTTTTGCTTTCAATGAACTTAGTGTAGATACTTGACATCAGTTCAGGTGCACGAGGTAAAATCTTTGGAACCAGGAACTTCTCGTACTTCAACTGAAGAGTTTGCAATTGTGTACAGTAAACATTTTCATGGCTTCACATTATTTCTATGAATAGACGACACTGGTTTTAAACCTTGCATCTAAAATAGTTGCATATGCAAATAATTCATTATTTTCAATATTCTGGAAGTAGATATTCAAATTTGGCATTATGTTGTTATTGGATTCTATAACCACACTGCTGTTTTCCAAGTCATGCCTGACACAATTAACTATAGGAATTACTTCATACACAGTTGTGTTACTGTTGTTCACCACCAAAGTAATACAGCGAGAAATGTCTAGCAGCAAAATTACTTTTCTGTTAGTACCCAGTCACTGGTACAGAGACCGGTGCTGAGTTTCAGCTCAGGCAACAAGAACGTCATGTTTTCCTCTGACTGTAGAGGCGTTCCAGCATGTGGTACGTACTGTCCCACCGGGTTAGTTCTTGCTGTGTCAAGTGGTGTTTTGGTAGTTCAGTTACCTCTTAATACAAGTAACTTTTTTGTGGCCACTAATAAGTGTTTGAAATGTCCCACAACTCTCCTTGATCGAGCACAAATATCGTTAATCACTCTCAACTTAAAATACAGAATTGACCAGCACAAGCGGCATTGTACGAGCAGTGCAGGGAACTCTGAACTACAAGTAGGTTAGTAGCCAGTGTCAGGTTTTTGGCATTATCAGTCTCAATACAGTGAAGTTTTTCTGAACTTATGACCCGTGTTTCATTGGTTTCCAACAAAACTCCAATCAGATTTGCAGCTGTATGTTGTGTGCGCATGAAGGGAACAACTTGAAGTTTAAGTTCCTTCCTTCTGCATTCATTTGAAACAAAATGAGCTGTTAAGGACGTATAATATTGGTGTGTCATTGATAACCATATGTCAACTGTGAAACTTACACTCTATAACTCACAAGTTATTTTCGACACTTGCTGTCGCAGCTCTTTGTAAAAATCCAAGAACAAGTTTCCTTGAAAATGTTGTTCTGCCCAGGACTTTATAACATGGTTCACGGTAAGTTACCAAGTTCTTGAAACACACAAATAATAAAGGGTAAAACTCAAAGAAAATATACGGTATACTACGTTTTCAAAACATTAAACACTTTAAGATGTTGCTTGTTGAAAGTATATTTTACTAACAATTAGGGCTGACTACACAAATAATATAGTAGCAAAAAATAAATCCTTTGATGATGTGCAGTGGCACATACATCCTGTTACCACGGCTGAGAGCTACACTTACCTGTCTCTTCTACAATACTAAATGACTGCTAATACTGACACAGCATCTCTGTAATAAGTCGTGTAATTATAACAGCCCGTGGATGACTATGATTAAGTTAAAATTTTCTCTCGAGCATGGTTGTTAGCGTTTCCTGCTTTAATGAAGATGCAACTGCAGGGACTGAACTACTGCCAGTATCACTTCCGCCCGACCTTGTAGTTGTTTTATTTACTTAATTTTTGTGGAAAAATTTAGATGTATAGACAAATTTGTGGTCGTAAATAAACAACTGTCAAAACCACCACATGATAAAATTGCACCAGAAAACAAATATGTTGCTTTTGCATTACTTGTAGTCAGAATAGAAACATATTTCTGCACAAAGCTTGATTTGTGCACCACTTTAATTTTTAACACTTCATTTCATTACAACTTTCTTTAAAATTTGATGGCACAGAAAAAATTAAAATAAAATATAGCCTCTTCTATTGACGGCGACCGAAACATTGACAGATGTGAACCGGATCAACTCGGAAATGTACAGATAATGAAGTACATAAATGCCAATACTATCGTAGTACATTCTAAATTGTGGTACCATTGTACATTATTTTACGAACGTTATCCATGTGTGTCACATTGATTTATTATAATTCACAACGGAAAATAAAAACCAATGGTTTCTTTGGCCAGAAATAAATAGTTGCGTTTCTGCCAGGGCAAGCAGGAAATTGTAAAATAATATTTTCAACCACCACAATAAATATAAACATGAGTTGTACAATGTTTTGTGCAACGTAAAAAAAGACATGTTCTAAATTTTTTGTCGAGCTTGGCCAAAATTCATAGTAAAACGACATACTAAAAATTTACCAAACAACATTCACTGCAAATTAATTTTAAATTTATCTATTATAGTTAAAACATCTTTACAATATATAAATACGGAAGGAAAAAATTACTGCCTCGTCTTGTTTCGTGTAATCTCTGTGGTGCAGCGCTGATGGCAATTGTTTACAATATGGCATACAGAGCCAGCATCTATTCACAGTTTGTGTTGATGGTGTAAAATGTACATTTCCGGATGTCTTCATGTTACAAACTTCAGCAGGAATATTACATTCTTTGACCTATAGATACCGATGACAGATACCGATACCAATGCATCGGTGATAAACCCAATATCTTCGTCTGTTACAATCGGCCATGGTCTAACCAAATTATTTCATCAACCCAAATGATTTAATTATCATGGAAATTACCAAACTTGGTTATCTTACGGGACATGTTTTCACATTTCAAAAACAAGGGTTTTTTTTGCAACCGGAAAACGATTTCCTTAATTTTCTTTTTAACTTTTAGTAACTGACGCGTGATTTGAAAATACTTAACGGATACAGATATGACTGGTTTAGGCGCGGCTACACATTAAACTGTATGTAAGCCGTAACTGCTGAAATTTGTAAAATAAAATGTAAATAACCTTAAAACAGTGTTATCTGCCTTTGAGAAAATTAAAATTCATTTGTAAAAATAATGTTTTACTGGTAAATAATTATTTTAAAACGTTTTCTATCACATAAATGTCAACGAACAATTGTGAAGGAAATACAACCATTTATCGAGCTATCACTCGCAGTATGACACTCTCTATGATCAAGAAAACGTGTAAGATAGGACAGCAAAAATCCTTGGCTTATTGACTGGAATGAATTGGCGAAAGTTATTTTCTAAATGTGAGTGTGTAAGTCTGGTATGTTTTTTTCTTTTAAATTATTACAAAGGACGTAAGACAAGTAGAATCCACTGTGAAGCACATATTTCCTTTTTGAAGACGTACGTGTTTCATGCGAACATCTAACACGTTCATGTTATACACGAACGTCAAACACGTATTTGTTTTTCATCGTGAACAAAGTATTACCAGTGCATGTTGGTCATCAAAGCAGCTGAGCATACATAGCACAAAATACATGCTCGTGATTGAGGTCACAAAGCCATCTTAATCACGTCGATGTCATAAAATTCCATAGTATTCTGCTCTGTAGTGGGTTTGTGCCATAGAGTGAAAATAGAAGTAGAGGGATTTTTAAAGTGCTTTGAGCTACTGCACATGAGGCTAACATAAATGTCACAGATCACGTGGGTGTAGGCAAAACAATCATATTTCCTGTTTCGTACATATTAGCATTTCAATTCGAATTAAATATTTTGCAAAAGGTTTAAGTGTGTCATATTAATATTTACGTTGTGTAATGCTTACAGTTATCTTTCATACTGATGCTAGAAAATAAAAACTGAAAATATGAAATTTTAAGCCATTATTAGTGTGATGTTTGACAACATTATCATCAACAGGATTTCAACTTTATAAGTGGTTATTACGAAAATAGTGACAGAATCTGCTTGAGGTTTTAATTATCCATCTTTGTGACTTGTTGTGCTTTAAATAGCATTGAAATACACGTGAAAGTCCACTTTCGCAGGAAAGTATTTACTTTTTACTACAGTTTTGCTAAACATACAGTTAGAGGATATTTTTACCTAAAAGGGAGTATTGCGTAATCATGCTTCTTTATTTAAATATAGGAAGGACGATGAGAAACTGTATTTCAGGATTTACAGAAAATGTATAATCATTATTAGCGACGTGATTTAGCAATCATTCACTTACCTTTGTCAAACTTATTATAACGTATTGGCAAGAGCATTGAATCTTAGATTAGTTGTCTATTGGGTAAAAACATCAAAAGCACTTTATTAAAATCTTTACAAAAAGCAAAATACTTTGACTGCTACACAACAGAATTATCTTTGCAATAAAATATAGATTTTGGGCCTTCTTCCTCTGCAACTAACTTAATATAGCTAGTTGGTAAATCCCTATTTTGTCCTATTCACAGTGGCCTAACTAAGTAGACAAATTATTAGTCATGTTAGGGTTGCAGTGTGATGACGTGCAACTGTGACATGTCCTTTACCACTATACCAGTGTGTTTAATGCATAATTGTAGTACTAAAATTATGAAAAGTTAACAATACATAGTCTTATGCTGCTAAAATTATAGTTGCGAATACAACACATAGGCCTACTGTGCTTCTGTAATTTGGTCTTAATCATACAAATGAAAAATGTTGAATAATGTACAGTTAGAAGGAGATAAGTAGCTTAATGCACTACACTGTTGTTCACAAATGAACAACAGTAAAATCAGGACTAAAAAAGAAAATTGTACTTCAAATTAAAAATGAAAATGATATGTAATTAACCTATATTCACTAAGTACAGAAAATGATGTTTAACATGTACATTATGAAAGAATAATACTTAAAATAGGAGAAATTATGCATTAGGCCTACTTATTATATACAAGTTTTTATTCCCACCAATTCTGCCTGCAAACTGATTTCAAACATGCATGGCTAATAAAATAGCCATAATGTTGCTTGTAAAAATCCTTTATCATCGGAATATGAAAAATATACTCCAAAATGACTAGAAACCATTTACTTTATTACTAAACACAAACAACAACCCAGTACTATGCTCCAAGTCATTAAAAATACAATGCCATAAAATTACAAGTAGCTCTAAAAAATGACATAGACTTTCCTTTTGTATTTGGATATTTCGAGAACAACCTAACAAAAAACATTCTGATGCCATAGTCAAATGTCCATAAGTTGAGAAACACTATAACAATGTGGACATTATAGACAACATTAAAGGGGTTTCAGGCATACAAGGTATGGGACAGATGTAACAGGAAGAACGAGAAATGCAGGAAATACATGTTGAATACTGTACCTTCTAACTAGCTTTCTTCTAGCATTAGAATAATATGTGGTAGATATCCAATGACATATTGGTAAAACACACCTACATCTCAAAAACACATTTTTATTCTATATAGAATTGTATCATATTATATAGGCTCATTAGAATGTAATTGTTTTGAAATGTAAAGTGTACCGAGAATGTTCTTTAACAAATACATTAAAGCACCTTGCAAAATTTGTTATTCATCCAAACTGACTATCATTAATAAGTTACCTTAAGACAAAGTAGGTTTACCCATGCTAAAGCAGACATATAAGCAAGACTGGAATTAGTTCAAATGTAATCATAGCTGCTGTTGGTGACAGAATACAAGGAAAACAAATCACCTACACGAGAGATACTATGTGACATCATTTGTGATGTTAGGAAAATCAACACACTTCACTTTCCACTTACCATAACTACCTTGAAGAAACTACTGAACTGCAGACTACAGACGTGGAGCAGTCATCATGTACGTAACCTCAGTATATACAGGTACTTAATTGTAGATACAATAATGAACTAGCACACTAATCTCTGTTAGCATACTACATTAGCATTCATGTTCAATCTACTATTCATAGACCTGTTATATGGCAGTATATACCATTATGCTTTTTAGGGGTGTGCGAAGCTTCGCATTTTTGAAGTCGAATCAAATACTTCTGTACCTTTGACTTCATCTTCCAATAAAAAATCTTTGAGTGAAAAGTCGAACATTTTCACCAAGTGTTTCCCCTCCCCCGGGGCATTATGAACAAGCACATCTGGAAAGAAAGCCTGAGTAGAAAAGTGCTAAACTTGCAGTGTTTTTTAAACAAAGTTTGTAGTTTTCGTCCCAAGCTCCACCTGCTGAGATAACAATCTACCAACTAGACATTGACGAGGGTCAGTGGAACAGGAACTAAAAGGAGGGAGGGAATGTTTTCACAGTTGGGGTACAAGTAAACAGCAGGCTGTGGAAACCCTTGTGTAGTGCTGTCAAGCCAATCCTCCAATTCAGTGTTTTGGTGATCAAATGGATACACCCCTGGAAAGGCAGCTTAGGAGGGTGACCGACCATAACATAACACAAATACAATGTGGATTTTCTGTCTCATAAATTTACGTTTCTTTGACTTTCTAATTTTGACATGGCTATTTTGCCTTTCTGCTATTATTTTCGTGACATTTTGCACCTAGCCACACCCACAAACCAGACATTGAAGAGTGAATGATGAACAAGTTTGCATGAATTGCTTGTCAAAATGCATTATAAGTTTTTTATTTTGGTCCCTTAATAAACTATCCATACAGTTTTAGTTTGACTTGTTTATATTTTAAAGAAATTTATGGTTTTTTTTAGTTAATTTATTTTCACACAGGTTATTTAGATATATTATATAATGCTTATTATATTTTATTAAAGATTTATTAAATATAGTACTAAGAATATGTAAATTTAATATATTAGTTTTGTATATTATTTGAGGACGTGTACACATGAAGTTTCTCCAATATAGTTTGAACATAGAAAGTGTTCCCTTCATATTCATTATAAAAAATGTTTCATTATATTTACTATTTCATTTGTTACATTTTCATGTTAAAAATTTATTCTGTGACATGCATTTGTTTTAAATCTTCCGGTTTATAAACAAAAATTTTATACCAAGCTAAGTTTAAATCATCAATTAGTCTATATTTTGATTTTTGAAAATAACTTTTTTGACAGTAGATATTTTGCAAGTAACAATAACCTTGTGTATTGCAAAACCTTAGCATATATAAAAAAAATACACAATTTTTGTTTAAAGCCTATTACTTGACTGTCAACAGCAACAAAACCTGTAAACAGCCTTACTCATGCTTACTGTTTTCTGAGTTCAGAATTTTACTACAACTTGCATTATTTGTTATATTAGTCTAGTTCCTTTTTGGACACTGTAAAATAAAATAAGTTAAAATTTCCTTCTTGGTTTTATATTCCATATTAAACGGGGGAATTTAACGTCGTCGGTAGCAGACATGGGAAAATTATACTTTGTTTTTTAATGCTTTATATACACGTTTATTTCATACATAATCTCAGCAACGATATCATCATTGTAGTTCAGCGTCATATTTTGTCACCTTCCAGGTCATAATGCATTCCAGTCTCATCTTTATAAACTTCATATAATCCCTAATACCTCCTGCGGCACCTCTAGTACATATTTGACCCATCTCTTGTTTCAGTGTTCCACTGGCGGCGATCACAGTTCCTTGTATGCCGCCCTTCAATGGGTTCGTGTGATGTTTCCTGTCTCTTACCCTTCGGTACTTTTTCATGACCCTCTGGTAGTTTGTGACGTTCTCGCTCGGTTTTTAACTGAGCACGATGATATTATCTGATTTTGGGAGTTTGGTGTCCTGTTAGTTGTCCAATGTGACCGACCCTCTCCTACCTTGCTATTCCTTGTTCCATGGCCTTTCTTTCCTTCCATGGTTGATGGACCTCTACCCAGAAGAATAGTATTTTTACTCCCATCTGGTTTTTTTCTTTGTTCCTTGTTCCGCTGGTTATTACAGCGTATTCGTCTTTGCTCCTATTTTTCGGTTTTGTCAGTGGGCTTTGCTGTTGGCCACATTACCACCAAAAAAAAGTAATAAAAATAAATAATTGTGAACACAACAGAAAAATGTCGAGGAACCTCGATACATTGTTCCTTTATCCACGTTTATTTTACAGGTTTCATAGATACTTTCTAAATTGGTTACAAACGCTAGCCATCATAAATTGTTTTTCATGTATATTTTTTATGTATTTTGTAAGCACTTTTTTATTCGGATTGTTGTTGAGGGCTGTTATCCTGTTATCCAGAATTATGTTCGGAAATGTCATAGAAGTTGACATATTTATCACGCGCAGGAGTTCGGCAGCTCCAAATGGAACTGGATATATGGGATATGGTAGTTTTTATAAAGTTAGAAGATATCAAAAAGTAGAATGATTGCTTTATTGCAGATTTTTATATTATAATATTTCAGTTTTCAGCAGTACAATATTCGGATAGGTTTTATTCCATTGCTCAGTGTCTAATATGCATAAATTTTTTTGGCAGTATCAGTACAAATGAGATGAATAAACTTGAGAACTGTAGGCCACTATAACTTAATATGTATATTTTTTAATCCTTCGACTTCAATTTTCTTCTAAATTCCTTCGCACAATGTAAGCTTCGCTTCGACTTCGCTTCGCATTAAAAAAAAGACCTTCGCACATGGGCAATGCTTTTACAATCTGGAGCAATGAAATTTAAATGCATATATTACAACATATGTTCAATAAACTTTGGAAGTGGAGATATTTACAAACAATGCAAGACTGCAAACCCCACACATAACTGTTGTAATGTCAACCAAAAAAAAAAAAGACACAAGGATACACAATACAGTACTCAGTCGCAATGTAATTTTTAAATTATCTTGCCCACAAAAGCGTTTATGCTGCATAATATTACTTATATTCATATCTCTCTTCAAAGCATCCTTAAAGGAAGTAACTCCTCGCCTTGACAATGGTCGAGAAGAGGGCACGTCTTGACAATGGTCGAGAAGAGGGCATCCGCAGAGCCGACAAAGGACTATCCAACACTTCTGGCGAGGGTAGAGGAGCAGTACTCTCGGCGCCCAAGGATGAACTATCTATCCTCTTGCCAATAAAGTTGTGATATCCACCAGGGTCCCTATTCCCATCCAACTGAACAAATACTGGAACTTGGCAACCCATTTACTCCCAAAAACCAACACAGTACCTATTGACATCGAATTATTTAGCTACATGTAGTTGGTACTGTGATGAATCTGTGATGAGCCTTTGCACCGTCGTGCAGTCTGGTGTATGTCCAGTGATTACTTCCTCATTCCTGTAGTGCACAGCGGACTGCACTCATTGTGTATATGAATGGACTAAGGATGTGTACAATACGGAGCTTGGATGGGCGCACGTAGCCTAGCTGGTCGCTATGTGGAGTTGACTAGTGTTTCCTTACGTCGGCAAACACAACAGAGCCTGGTGTATGACCAGTGATTACTTCCTCATTCCTGTAGTGCACAGCGGACTGCACTCATTGTGTATATGAATGGACTAAGGATGTGAACAATACGGAGCTTGGATGGGCGCACGTAGCCTAGCTGGTCGCTATGTGGAGTTGACTAGTGTTTCCTTACGTCGGCAAACACAACAGAGCCTGGTGTATGACCAGTGATTACTTCCTCATTCCTGCAGTGCACAGCGGACTGCACTCATTGTGTATATGAATGGACTAAGGATGTGTACAATACGGAGCTTGGATGGGCGCACGTAGCCTAGCTGGTCGCTATGTGGAGTTGACTAGTGTTTCCTTACGTCGGCAAACACAACAGAGCCTGGTGTATGACCAGTGATTACTACCTCATTCCTGCAGTGCACAGCGGACTGCACACATTGTGTATATGAATGGACTAAGGATGTGTACAATACGGAGCTTGGATGGGCGCACGTAGCCTAGCTGGTCGCTATGTGGAGTTGACTAGTGTTTCCTTACGTCGGCAAACACAACAGAGCCTGGTGTATGACCAGTGATTACTACCTCATTCCTGCAGTGCACAGCGGACTGCACACATTGTGTATATGAATGGACTAAGGATGTGTACAATACGGAGCTTGGATGGGCGCACGTAGCCTAGCTGGTCGCTATGTGGAGTTGACTAGTGTTTCCTTACGTCGGCAAACACAACAGAGCCTGGTGTATGACCAGTGATTACTACCTCATTCCTGCAGTGCACAGCGGACTGCACACATTGTGTATATGAATGGACTAAGGATGTGTACAATACGGAGCTTGGATGGGCGCACGTAGCCTAGCTGGTCGCTATGTGGAGTTGACTAGTGTTTCCTTACGTCGGCAACCACAACAGAGCCTGGTGTGTGACCAGTGATTACTACCTCATTCCTGCAGGTGCACAGCAGACCGCACACATTGTGTATATGAATGAACTAAGGGTGTGTACAATACGGAGCTTGGATGGGCGCACGTAGCCTAGCTGGTCGCTATGTGGAGTTGACTAGTGTTTCCTTACGTCGGCAAACACAACAGAGCCTGGTGTATGACCAGTGATTACTACCTCATTCCTGCAGTGCACAGCGGACTGCACACATTGTGTATATGAATGAACTAAGGGTGTGTACAATACGGAGCTTGGATGGGCACACATAGCCTAGCTGGTCGCTATGTGGAGTTGACTAGTGTTTCCTTTCGTCGGCAAACACAACAGAGCCTGGTGTATGACCAGTGATTACTACCACCTTCATGCAGTGCACAGCGGACTGTACACATTGTGTATATGAATGAACTAAGGATGTGTACAATACGGAGCTTGGATGGGCGCACGTAGCCTAGCTGGCCGCTATGTGGAGTTGACTAGTGTTTCCTTACGTCGGCAAACACAACAGAGCCTGGCGCGTTACCTGGGCAGATGCAGTGAACTAAGCAGCATGCTTGAAAAATTGCCACTGCAATTTGTTACATGGCAGTGAGCGGGTATCAGAGTCCTGGCGCATGCACATGCACATCTGTTTTCTATGCACCTCAACAGTATTTCTTCGACTGTAGAGCAGTCAAGTGGTAGCTGATACAAATGGATATCAACATTCTGATTGCTGAGGTATTTGTGAGGCCTGCTTCGTGGAACCAGGCTCACCCAGATCACCGTAATCGCAACATGTTCACCAAATTATGGAATGAAGTGTCTGCGTTACTTGACTCAAAATGAAAGCCTTTCCATACTTATTTCTAAACTCAAAACAGTATTGTAATAGTTGTCCATCTTAATGGTTTTTCTTTAAGAGGATTAAATTCTGTGACTTCTTGTCTTGTATAATGTGCCCCATTAATTATGAAATGAAGTATGGTAGGCCCAATCTGTGATTCCCAAAATTGCAGTAAAATAACAAGTGAATATGTATGGCAATAAACATATTGGCCCATACATTTTGTTTCAACATGATAAACATGGCCTACACATTTATTTTAACAAAATATTCCAATATTCAAAAAAATCTTAAAAGAACTTGTCTCTCTGATAATGCTAAGCTCTTATTTGTATAACTCAAACAGGATTTTTAAAAAGTTACATCTTGTATGCTTGTTAAGTATAATTGCTGTAACATCATAACTGTCTTTATACACGGTACTTCACTTAAATTGGTAAAATGGCTATTTTTATTAGCTCCTAGTTTACAGAAAAATTTAAATTAGAAACACAGAAACAATAAAATAAAATCCCTTTAAGTTTCAAACTACATCTTAAATGAAACACATTACTGTTGTAGAACATTTCAGTTAATAGTTTCATCTTCAGCTAAAACATTTACATACAAATAATAACGCAAAAAGAAAAAATACAAATCTAAATATAACCTAACAGTTTGGTTGGCAGGAAATTATAACATGTGTCTTACATAGATTCTTTGTATGGTTTATGATTGTATTTTGCACAAATTAATTTTAAAAGCTCCCTTGAAAAATGTATATAAGTACATTTCTGCCTGTTATTTTGCTAATGTTGTACGTAACAAGATTTACAATTAAACATTTATTTTCATGCAAAGCTGTTCGGAATAAGTGGAAGCACCTAAGAGACTATTTTCGAGTGGAATGTACCAAACTTCCAAAACTGAAATAAGGCGGTGCTGGAGGGGCCAAAATATTAGCTTCATAATGGCCTTATTACGAGTCCATGAAGTTTCTTCTCGACCAAATGATGAACAGATTATCGAGTGGGGATTTACCACAATCTGAATCTGCAAGTAGCCTTCTTGTCCACAACTCCAAACTGAAAACCCAGTGGTCATCGTGAAAGAAGAGCACACATCAGAAGATCAGAATTGTTACTTTAAATATCAGATTTTTACAAATTTGGAATCGGTATTGTAATATTTCCAATTAGGGATAGTACAAAACTTGTTATCAACGTACAAAGGTAAAATTGTTATCCCAAAATATCTCATAACAAATTTCTAAAAACATAATACATTTTCAATTACAACCTTGTTTTTAGTTACTTTGCTTTGTTGGCCTACAGCTTAGCGTGTACTAATTAACATTATATTCCAAATAACACTGAGTAGTTGTGTACTGTACAGTAAAAGGCTGTTCACGATAAAGTGAGCTCTTTTGAAATCAATTTTAGAAAATAGTCACCGCCCTTGCATGCATATATTTTAACTGGCACACTGAGTTACTTGCACTCAATAAAGTTGGTGACGATGGATGGAAAGTAGTTTCATATCTAAACATCAAATACAAAGTTTAATCTAACCATGTGTGATAGCTTAAATTATTTCTTTCGCTTTCTGTTTTTAATGCACTTAAGTGTAAAAATTAGCATATTCGTAAAATACTTACTTATCTGATGATTTGACAGATGCATGAATAAAGTGATTAGGCCAATGGCAAATTTAATTTTACATAAGACAGAAGAATTCACAACATGCACAATGGTAGATCTTAAGCAGGACTTTCAAAAGTGCTCATTTTACCGTGAACAATCTATACAAAGCACTTCCATTGTCAGAGGCAATAGTGAAAGAGTAGTGAACTAAAGAAAATTCTTCGGATTATTTGTCCTACTTATCCCAGGTCTTTTAAAAATGTTATATATATTACAACAAATATAATGACAAAATGTAACAAGAGTTGAAAAATGGTACCTGTTGATATGATTATTTCCATCATTTTGTTTACCTTATGGCAAAATAAGTCAAACATATATTAATAAACAAAATTTACAAATAAGAACCTTTGAAATGTCTATGCACACATCACAATTTAGTGATATAGATACTTGTAATCACCTAACAAATTTAAATGTCCTTTTTTTATGTAGCACCTTCGTATCCTGAACTTGAGCACCAACAGGTACTCTCATTACAGCACAAGGTTGGCACATCAATTGAAGGCAGAGTAGGGTTTTTTACTACTGACCGCATAAATAATGGCCTTCCTCCTGTTTTACTTATTACATAAAAAGGGGGGGGGTGTGTGTGTGTATATATTTTATATATATATATAAATATATATAAGCATGAGTATAAATAAAATAAATAAAACTTGATTTCTCTCCTAGAACTGAGTATAATTATTTATATATATATATATATATATAGTCAGAGTATTAAACGTATTACACGTGAACAATCATAATATCATATGGCCATAACTATTTTGTCGGGTATTTGCGATCACATCATTATTATTATTTTTGTATATAATTTTATATTTATTATGTACGTTTTTGAATAATTTTATTTGTATTATTTAGTATTTTTTTGTATTATAATTTTTTATGTATACATACATATACATTTTTTTTGTTAATATATATACAATATTACCTTTTTTATAATGATTATATACTTATATGTACATAAACATCAAATTTACTCAATCGTTCTCTCAATCATGCATACATTCATTCAGAGTCTAAGACCCCTTTGGAGTATATAAATGGCTTTATTATTTATCTATGCCGTAATATTTATAATAAAATAGAGTTTAATTGTGATTACTAGTGATTATTTATATGTAAAATGTACATACTGCCCACTTAGGCAATGTCACTTTTATCATGTCCTGTTACAGGAGGCAGGAGAAACTCTTTGGGTCGCCTCCGCCTCCACACCAGCCTTTCGTCGTAGTCTGCCAGCTCACGGACCAGGGGGTTTTCAATCGGCGCGATCTTCTTGTACAGCTCTTTGGCCAGTTTGTGTATGTGTTGTGCAAAAGTGACCAATTTAAGCTCCTTGTGTAATTGTTCATTGCGCGTGTACCTGGGGGCGTTTACTATGATGCGGAGGACCCTGTTCTGGGAGCACTGAATTTTTCTGAGGTGACAGCGCGAGGCTGTACCCCAGACGGATGATGCGTAAGTGAGGATGGGGCGAATGAGTGATTTAAAAATGATAACTCCATTACGTGTGCGAAGTGAACTATGGCGGTGAATTAGTGGATACAACTGCCTTAGCCAGATAGTTGACCTTGGCAAGCTGAGTATGGATGTGGTCCTTCCAGCTTAGGGTCCTATCCATTATTACACCAGGGTATTTACCCTTATCTATATAATATATGGTCTGGCCACAGAACTGTAGTTTATTCGTGGGGTTAAGGCGCTTGCCTTCGAAGACGATGGCTTCCGTCTTCACGGCATTGGCCTTAATACGCCATTTTGCCAGCCAGGACTATATGTCATCCAGGGCACCCTGGACGTGGCTTATTGCCCGATCTCTGCTCATCGACGATGCAAATATGATGATGTTGTCCGCATAGCAGCCAATGCGAGCCTCTCCAGTTCGTGGCATATCATTTATGTATATGTTGAACAGGATCGGGCCAAGGATGCTGCCCTGGGGAACTCCTGCTGTTGCCTGGCAGATCGTGGATTTTTCACTGTCGAGACTGACATGAAATGCGCGGGATGTCAGATACGAAGCGATGAAGCGAATGATGTAGGGCGGAAACCTATACTGGTGAAGTTTGTAGAGCAGACCAGGATGAAAGACCCTGTCGAACGCCTTTTCTACGTTTAGAAGGGCGACGACAGTATGATAATGATATTCTATGGACTTCGTGGCTTCCAGAGAGAGCCGGGTGAGCTGATGAACAGTAGAGTGCCCACACCGGATTACAAACTGTTCGTCACGAAGTATGTGGTGAGACGAAATTTGTGCTAACACACTTCCATTCACCACTCTCTCCTAGAGTTTGGAAAGAGCGGAGAGCAGACTGATGGGGCGATAGCCGGTGGGAAGTGAGGGTGATTTACCGGGCTTTAGGAAAGTCACCACCCTGGCCTGCTTTCACCTATCAGGGAAATGATGATGCCTGAGAATAAGTGAATAAAACTATACTACGATCTGGATGAATTCCAATGGAATTTTTTTAATGAGGTTGTAAATGATATTGTCCTCGCCTGGAGCTGGGTTGTGGCGGATAGTTTTAATGGCTGACATCAGCTCGGAGGTGGTTACTTCCTCAGTTTCCTCGGGGGTTTCCCCACCCAGTCCATCTGCCAGGGTTTCCTCGAAGTGGCGCTGGTGTTCTGCGTCCCCATCTCCGTCGTTGGGGCAGAAAGTTTCTTCCAGAGCCATGGCTAGCACATTTGCCTTATCCTCGTCCGTGTAGGCAATCCATTGGGCACGCCTGAGTGGCGGGACTGTGGAGTAGGTAACAGTTAGGCGCCGCGTGATCTTCCACAGGGAGTTGTCAGCAGTCTCGAGAGCAGCAAACTTATTATCCCACTGCTGCCTCCTGAAATCACTGAAAAGTGTCTCCACTGTGTCTCGCGCCTACTGGTACCTCTTGCCTCTTGTTTCTGTTTCTGTTTGGGATAGCTTGCTTAATGTATGGTGGAAACTTAGTACTTCTATCTTTGGGTGTGATTGGTGGGATGTGTCGTTTTGCGGCTGAAATGATGGCCTGTTTTATTATTGTTGCTGTGTTTTCGATGTGTTCTGGTGTGTGTGTTGCATTGATAGTGTGCTGTAGTGCTTCTGCTTTATTGTAAAGTGTTGCTTGAAAATAATCCCAGTCAGCCTTTTGATAGTTAAACCTGAGTGTATGTGGCACAAGCTGTGGGTGTGATGTGTGTTGAATGTCCATGAAAACTGGGATGTGAACACTAGTGAGTGCAGTGTCTGTGTATAGTTTGTACTGGAAAGTGTTGCCTTTGTTGCGTATAATATCCAGTACATTTGGTGTGTGATGTGGTTTGTCTGGGTAATACGTTGGTGTGGTTGGTGCGTCTATAATGTATGTGTGCGTGTTGGCGCGTCTGTGGAGTCTACATACATGTGTGTTGGCCGTCTTTGTGTGCCAGGTAGGGTGCTTGGCGTTCAAGTCACCTGCTATTAGCGCTTGTGGAGATGCTTGTAGTAGCATGTCTATCTCGCTCGTGTCGAGTGGTGAGGATGGTGTCATGTATGTTGCTATGACGGTGACTGGCTGATTATTAATGTAAATGTCTATGGCTATGGCTTCTGTGTGTTGTACCTGTGGTAGTGGGTGAATGTTATGACGAATGGTTCTGTGTACTAATATGGCAACTCCTCCTCCTTGTGAGTTTCTGTCTTGCCTGTGTATTGTTTAGTCTGGGATTTTGGGTTTTTTGTTTGGGTGAATGCGTGTTTCTGTGATGATGGATATGTGTGCGTGTGTGTTGTGTATGTAGTCAGACAGTTCGTGTGTTTTGTAAGTTAAGCACCTAGCATTCCAGATGAGAATACGGGGGGTGTGTGTTTTGTTTTTTTGTGTGGTTATGCTGTCATTTTTGTGTGTTTGATTTTCTTGTGTTTTATGTAGCAGCACTAATATTTTCTGTAGGAATAGTGTTGTTGCCACGAACTGTTGGCGTAGTGTTTGTGTTTGGTCTGCCCATTTTGTAATCTGGTGTATGATTAAATCATAGAATATCTTAGTGTCTGTGTGTGTGGAGCCAGGAATCTCCTGCATTATCGCATGGAACTTCTGGAATGCCAGAAGTTCCTGTGCCTTAGATACAGGCAGGGGAGCCTGTCGTGTTTGTGTAGTGGTGGGTTTATCTTGCATGATTTGTTGTGTTTTTGTATGTGTGCTTGTGCTTGATTTTGTCTTCTTGTGTGCATGTGTGTGTGTGGGTCAGCCAGCTCTTTCTGTGGTTGTACTTTGTATTTATTATTTTGAAAAACTTGTGATTGAATTTTTTCTATTGTGTGTGTTTGTGACTCTGGGCTGGTGTTATTCCGCGTTTGTGTGTTGCTTTGCTGTGTAATTTGTGAGTAGGTCATTTTGGTTTGTTGCTGAGTAGAGCTGGCTTTTTTGTTTGTGGTTAATGTCGTTTGTTGCAGGTTTGTGTGTTTTGTGTTTTGGATGGAGGAATTGGTTGAGTAATATTTTACACAGGTGCACTTTTGTGCTCCACCCTGCGTGGTTGTTGTGTGGTGTCGGGCTGTGGGGCGGCTCGTGACTTGGTCCAGCGCAGCTTCACTGGGCACTGCGAGTAGGCCGCCGAGGGATCTTGCTTGCAGAGTGCGCATGTTGGCTGCTCTGCTTTGCAGTCTCTGCGGGGATGAGCCCCGCCGCAGCGCACGCAGCACTCCGCGCACTCACACTGGCGGCTTGTGTGCCCCAGCTTCTGGCATCGGAAGCACTGCACTGGGCCTGTGGGGGGATGTAGTGGTTCCAGTGGAGCCTAGTCATTCCCAGTATTCTGGGTACTTGGTGGAGGCGGGCCAGTGTCTTCTCGGCGTCTTCCTCCACTTGAACCTCCACCTTGTAGAGGCCTAGCGGCTGGTCATCTGCAGCACTGAAGACACCTTGACATACTGAGCCAGTTGCTGGTGGAGCAGCTCGGTGTCTTCCTCCGCCGGGATGCCTCCCAAGACGACGCGCAGCGGGCGTCTCTCCTGGCGGGAGAACTGGACACACTCAATGCTGCGTGCCCGAAGTGCTGCCTGTACCCGCCGGAACACCAGCACATCACTGAGGATCAGTTCACACTGACCCGATGTTCCAGTGTGCGGGCGCAGCTCGTACTGCTCCTCGGTGACGCCGGCATTGGTGAGGATGGTGTGAAGTAGTGATGCACGTGTGGCGAAGATGTGGAGAGTGACACGCCTCGTTTAAGTGGGTTTGTTTGGCTCCACTGGACCACTCGTTGTATGCTGTGGGGCGCTAGTTGTCATTGCCTGTGGAGCCTGTGTCTTAAGTCGGTTTTTTGCGTTGCCCTTGTCGGGACCTCCTTTATTCGCGGCCAATTCAGGTATGCGCGACACTTTGGGAGGCCCTTGAACGCCTTTTTTTTCGTGGGTTTTGGGATATCTGATGCGTCAGGGGAGTAATTGCAGGGAAAAACCTCAGGGATGCTGCCTTCTCCCTTGCTGGAGCTGCGTGAGGGACCTCCTTGCGCGGTCATGGGCGTGGAGGGTGTTGCAAGCAGGCCTCCAGTTATTTTTAGGGAAAGGGCAGGTGTGGCTTCTCCTCCCTTCGTCAATGTAGCCGTCGACAGTAGGGGAAGTTGACGTGGTTGTGCGTCGGCGGGCGTGACATAACCACGGATGTGTTCTTCTTGGCCACCGGGCCGGCACTGCAGCGCAGGACGTCGCGCAGCCTCTCTTGACAGGGCGCGCGCCTGGCGGCAGCTGGCGTAGCTCTGCCTACTGGCGGCGCGCGGCGTACTGCGCTCGCATGAAAGATTCTTGTCCGCTCGTTCCAGGCTTCTCTTCGTCGTGGGGCTGCTCTTCACCGACTGTCGGCGTGCCCCATACCTGACACTGCTGTTAAGCGGTGGAAAGTCTGATGTGTATGTCTTAACAGGTTCCACAGTGTGTAATGTGGTTTTTGTGTGTTTCAGAATATTTAGAATACCTATTATAGGTGACACGCCCTCGGGGTTTTTTTGCTGATATCTTCTTCATCTTAATTAGTAAGAACAGGTAAAATTTAAAAAGTTAAGTATTTAAATTAAAGCAGAATAATTAAAATTAACAAATAAAATTCAATGTTTGTGCTCCTGCTTGCGAGGATGCGCTCGCAGGAGGACAGCCGCCTTATGTGTAGGCTGCTGTTCTTGCCTATGCACCTGAGCTGTGGATAGCTGACCCCTTTCCTATACCGGAAACAGGGCTAGGCCAAGGAGTTTCTATAAGACTATATCCGCAGCCTGGTAATACTTCACCACACTCAGGCATGTAAATTTAGAGGGCCCAGGCAGGTCGGCTGGTTGCTGTTGCTGTGCTGCAGTGTGGTTCGCTTCCTGGAATTCTCGGCAGCCCTGCAGGAGTAGCAGGCTGCAGAGGGTCGTTTCCAAGAATTCCTCACAGCAGCTCGCAGACTCGCCCTTGTCGCTGCAGAGCTGGAAGGCTTCTTGGAATTCTTGCTGCTGGTGGCTTCTCTGGGTTGCTGGTTGGCTCGGAGCTCCAGGAGGTCTGCTCTGCTTGGCGTCCTGGTGGCGGATACTGTGCTCGCTATTGGCTATTAAGAAAGGGGGCCTGCTCCCCTAAATATTTCACATTTATACTCTTGGTACATTGCAGGTCGGTATGCTTATGCATCATGGCCTCTGCACTTACAAGGGATATGTTATGAATCTTGGTGAAATGGATGTACATGGTAGAATGGTAGAATGGATGATATTGAAGTAATGTGATGCTTGGCCATCGGCGGTCCCCTCCCCACTCGCACCATACCCGCAGCATCGTTCACAATGCTGCGCCCACGAAGGGGGAAGAAGGTTGTAGCCACTGGAACCTCCACCCAACTCCTCAGACGCCATTACTGGCATCGTGAGTAGCCAGGCTTTAAGTTTCCAGTCTGGAGAATGCAGTTTTTCGATTACCAGCTCCCAAGTCGCACCCAGCCGCAACTTACCTCCCCTTCTTTTAAGAGCCTGGTAAGGTATAACCCTTCAGGCCCCCCTTGGAAGGAGGAGTTGGAGTGAGCGGACCTGTGGGTATTACCCTCGCCAGAGGCCCTGTTGGTGGGTTTACTGAGGTTTTAAGCTCGTGCCAGAGGCCTATTACTGCAGCCGGGATTCGACAAGAGGCGATATGTTACTTATTAGCATTTCTCCGGCCCTCCCTAGGATGTAGGTGGATGTCTGTTGCTGTGGAATGAACCTAAGTTATTAACCAAATATGAGAACGTTGGATTCAGTACCCCTTGGCAGTATATGGCAGACACCGAAGCAGAAGCAGCAGCCCCAGGTGAACCCCCCGAAGAAAGGCAAGGCGGCCCCAGGGAAGCCACGAGCCAGGCCCGCACACCCACGCATTACCAGAGACAGTGAGTCCTCAAACAAGGCCCCAGAATTATGCGGATGTGCAGCCTAAAACATGGGCACATAACACTGTGCGTATGCATTTATCCACTCTTCCATTAACACGAATTTTTCATTTTTATAGGGTTTTTTAATTTTTTTTTTTAATTCAATCATTTGTTCATTCATTTACAAAATACATACGCACATTAAATCGTCGACTTGTGTCAAAATTATATACTAAATAAACACACTTATAGCCATGTTAGGCTAAGTCATGGATATTATATTATATACAGCTATTTACAGGAGGATGGCAGCTTAATATAGTGTGGCACCACATCAGCCTTGTCTCTTGGTAATGGGTGTATTGCATGTAGGCAGGCAGGCCCCTGTCATTTCAGATGGTAATGCGGGGTGTGTGTGTGTTGTGCTGCCATTATTGTGTTTCTGTATTTTGTTGGGTTTGTTGTAGCAGCAGCAGTGCTTTCTGAAGAAAAAGTGTTGTGGATAAAAACAGTTGTTGAAATGTCTTGGTGTTGTCTGCTCATTGTATAATCTGATCGATTATAAGTTCATAGAATGTCTTAGTGTTGGAATCGGTGTAGCCAGGGATCTCCTGCATAATCGCATGGAACTTCTGAAACGACCGAAGTTCCTGCGCCTTTCTAGTAGGCAGAGGAGCCTGGCGTGTTTGTGTAGTGTGTTTGGTGAAATTATGATGTGTGTTGGCGTCTCTAGCAAATTTTAATTGTGTGTGTGTGCGAGCTGGCACTTTGGGTGGCAGATGAGTTTGTTTAGTATTGCTGAATACCTGAGTTTGTAGTATTTGTGTGTCAGAGGGAGAACAGGTGTGTTTTTGTATGCTTGTTTTTATTTGCTTAGGTTTCTGCATTACAGACTTGCATGGTTGTGTATGTGGATTTATCATTTCAGAAAACCGTTTTGTGTCCATATTGGGCTGCTGTGTTGAGCCAACTCATGTGAATACTGATGGTTTTCTTGGTTGTGTTACAGCTGGAACAGTTTGCTGTGTCTGTGGTACTATGTCGAGCTGTGGAGCAGCCCTGAGTCTGGTCCAGCGCAGCTTCACCGGGCACTGGCTGTAAGCCGCCGAGTGTTCCTGCCTGCAGAGTGCGCACGTGGGCCCCTTCATGTGTGCACTCGCGGCAGAGATGGTTCTTACCGCAGCGCACACAGCACTCCGCGCATTCGCACTGGCGGCTTGTATGTCCCAGTTTCTGGCACCGGAAACACTGCACTGGGCCTGTGGGTGGTATGTAGTGCTTCCAGTGTAGGCGAGACATGCCCAATATTCGTGGTATGGCCTTCAGCTGTGCCAGTGTGTCCTCGGGTTCGCCCTCAACCTCCACCTTCACCTTGTAGAGGCCGAGCTGGTGCTTGGTGCGCCGGCTGGTCATCTGCTGCACCACCTGGACCTTCACATGCTGCGCCAGTTGTCGCTTGATGAGGTCGACATCTTCACCAGCAGGGAGTCCGCCCAGGACGACTCGCAGGGGACGTTTCTCCTGACGAGTGAACTGGGCGAACCCGATGCTGGACTTCCGCAGCGCAGCCTGGGCTCTCCGAAACACCAGTTTGTCCACCAAGATGACAGCAAACTGCCCTGATACCCGGGGTGCGGGCGCAGCTAATACTGCAGCTCGGTGATTCCAGCCTCTGTGAAGATGGAGTGGAGTAGGGAGGTGCGGACCGAGAACACATGGATGGTGACACACCTGGCCTTTGATGTTGTGCCACCTATACTGGGTTGTGGCTGGTGTGCGGGCTCATGTGTGGGGGAACTGTGTTTGGCAGGGCTTCCCTGGCAGCGTCTTTAAAAGGCCCGCCCTTGCCAGAGGCCTGTCGGGAGAGGGAAGAGAGCTCCAGCCAGCTTGGAGATTACTCCCCACCCCCTGCCCCTCCTTGGTTGAAGGGCCTGCCACCATTCTGGGTGGTGTGACTGGGGTGGCAAGAAGGCCTCCCGAGGCGAACGTGGGCCGATGACGTGATGACAGTGGCCATGCCAGACCACGCAGGCGTGGTCCACGTCACTATCATACTCTTGCTAGATATAGCAAAAGATTTCCCCTAACAGATCTGAATGACGACCAACAAATTTTCCGTCAATTTCTGTCGGATACCGAAATATGACCAGGTATTCAGTGAATCTCAGTAAAATGAGCTTGTATGTTATATATTACAAAAATGTCATATTTACGTTGGCTTATCTCATAAAGAAGTGAGNTAAATTTCATATTTACGTTGGCTTATCTCATAAAGAAGTGAGGAATCTTGCGTACCAAATTGGTTCAGAAAATTGAATAAAAATGCCACAATCATGGGTTTTTTAACAATTTGGCCGAAGTCATGACTCGCCATAAGTTCCAAGCGCACGAAATATGGAATATGGGTGAGACTGGAGTGACAACAGTGCAAGTTACCGTCAAAGTTGTAGCTCGGCGAGGATTTAAACATATTGGTAGTATCGTTCCTGCTGAGAGAGGTAGCCTGGTGACAATTGCATGCAAATTGTCAGCAATTGGTAATCATATTACGCCTTTTTTTATACTTTCCCGGGTTAACTACAGAGGACATTTTGACAAGATTGGTCTTTCTGGATCGCGGGGTGCTGGAAATCCTTCAGTATGGAGGCAAGAAACATTTTCTGGAATGTTTGAAGCACTTCCATAACCATACATAAATCTCACATGAAAAGCCTGTTTTGCTTCTCTTGGATTGAGATAACTATGAACTCAATATTGATGGTTTAAAATATGCAAAAGCAAACGGCATTGTAATGCTTTGCTTCCTACCGCATTGCAGTCATAAATTACAAACTTTGAAATGTTAGGTTTATGGGCATTAAAGAAATCTACTAATAAAATGGAGACGTCAATTGTCACAGACATGCCAGTAAAAGTAATGTTAGAAGCGCAAGAAAACAGGAAGGTGACACATCCCGAAAAGCCATTATATAAGGAACACCACACTTGACTATAAGAAACAGGCTGAGTTAATGAAGTAGGCATATAAGAGAGAGCAGCGAGAGTGCAGACGAAAAAGAGTGTTTTTGCCTGGTCTGCCTTGAGCCATATTCTAGAAGGAAGCCGCATGAAACATAGGTCCAATGTATAGAGTGCAACGTATGGTCTCATGAGAAATGCACATTGAGATGTCGTGTTTACACTTGCCATAACTGTTTTTCTGACATGTCAAATGTTTTATCATATACAGAGTTTTATTTTAAGTGACAGTTAGGTAATAGTCAATACTATTGTTTGTCAATAGTCTCTTTACACATCCTGCAACAATGATGAACGGTAAAATCCTGCTCTTGTAATTATTTACTAGTAATGTTACTCATAACAGAGTAAAAAAATTTCGTTAAGCATAATGTTGATTTCTTTTCTTGACATATTATTTATGTTGTAGACCAGCGATATTGTTACTTTTTTTAATATTAAGACATTTTGAAAATAGTTTAAAGGAATATTTAATTGTTAATAATTCTTATTAGCTGCAGAAAATGTTCCATCTCTGTTCTCGTGACAACTATAAATATCCATATGTGAAATCAACTTAATTTTTATAATTTTTAATTATCACTTTTTAAAAACTACATATTTATAAAAAAAATTTAATTATCTTTGAAAGAGCATGTGTACGCTATTAGTTTTCTAGTAATATAATATTAAATGTTTGTCACTTTTTTATGGACAGCAAAACCAAATTCATTCACAATAATATCTCGACTTTTTCATTCATCATAGGTGATATGTAGTTATTATGTATTAAAGTTGTTTCATTAATAATGCTCACTTAGTGTATTCAAGTAAATTTTATAAAGCCTATCAGTAGTTTCTAATTACTTTAAGAACTTTATTTAAAATGCTTAACATTTTTTCTTGTATTGAAAAGAGTTGGGACTATCAACCCCGATACGCGAGACAACTATCCCCTTCGCGGCGTTGAAATCACATTATGTAAGTGCTTTAAAGTTTGAATTTGTTAGTCTTCCGAGTTTCATAGAATGATGTAAATTTTTTATTTGTACGAAATATCTTCATTTTATCTACTCTCGAGATAACTTCATCAATGCTCAATAAAATTCAAATAAAAATTGATATGTAAAAAGAGTGACAACCAGCCCTGGTCTCCTAAAATTTGAAATGTAGAGAAATTAAAGTTGTGCACAGTTTAAAAGAATAGTGTAATTTTACATTTAAATAGCTTTATTTAAAGAAAGTTATTCAAAATAATGTTAATAAATATATCATTGTAGCTTTAAACTAATTATATAGAAAACATACCTAATAGCAACTTCCTGCATGTATGTGCTACATTCTGACATCATTATTTGTCAGTACCAACTGCCATGTCAATAGACGCTGTTAACATGTGAAATAAACCCAGTCATATCTGCATTACAACTACTCAGGTCAGTGTGAGATATTGTCTTCACTTACTCCTTTGTCAATTTTTTGTCTTTCTATATTTGTCCTTGGTTCTCCCATGCTGTGAAATCTTGTAATTTAAGTTCCAGGATTTGAAATGGCAGAAGAAGGGAAAATAGCACTAGTAAACAAGCGGCACAACTCAAGTGACACTAAACAAAATTTCCAATATATATATATATACACACACACACATATGAAATGTCGAGGTTCCACCCAAAGTCGCCAGTATATTGGCCTGCGATAAAACTTACCACGATCGAATTACCTGCATTCACAGCTCGTTATGAGGATTGGTTACCTTCTGTGAGGTATTGCAGTCGCTTGTTCTGTCAGGATTGCCGAATTCTAACTTAGAGATGTCCTGGCCAGCATGATCAACACTTCATTATAGAGCTAAACACCACTCCTTAGATAGGTGTTACGGTGTGGCGTTTCATTTCCTATGATTCCCGCTCCCACTGGTGGTGATTCAGGGAAGCCTGGTTGTGCGGCAATCCTTCCAGGAAATTTTGCGACCAGACAGTGCCATTTGTAAAACACGTCAATATTATTTCACTGTTGTTGTACTCTATTTAGGTTTTTTTCAGACCTCATTTTCTGTACTTGTATAAAAAACGATTGCGAGTTACTTAAATAATTGGATTGTTTTATTTTTGCAATTTAATTTATGAAGTATCTAATGTTTTTTTTTTTCCATTTCAGCAATCCAATATATATTTTATTATTAATTTTGTTCTGCGTGTGTGGTATTTTATTTATGACAAAAATTGGTATGGTATATGTATCCTGTATTTTGATTTAATGGCCTAAAAAAATCGTATATGATGTGTTATATACACGTTTCATTTTGTTTAATCATTATTTGTCATTGTTTCACAGTTTCCATAATTTTCTCGTTTCTTTGGTTATAACAAGGTTTTGGCCTAAACTTTGAAAACTCCGTTTTTAATTTCTTTAGTTGCCTGTTGATTGGCAGGTCGCGCGACTGTTTCTCTGCCACCGGATGTGCTTAACTCCCCATTTTCCACTTGCAGACAACAGTAATGACATTTCCCTGCCGTTTCTAGGCAGTTAGCGCACGTTTTCACAAAAAAAAATTGTTTTTTTTTTTTACATGATTTTCAACCCATCGTTGTGGGTCTAGGCGCGATTTGTCTTTTCTGGACAGCCGGTGACCTGAATCGTCGAAAATGTGGCCTTTTCGTTCGCCTTTTGTTTGGGTTTTCTGCATTATTCACGTAGCATTCTTTATCCCAGTTTTGCCAACCCTATCAATTTTTCGGTAGACCCACCGAAACCGATCTTTATCTACCGAAATAATTAAATTCCTACAAAATTTATTTAATGCAGTTAAATAACAATAAGTTGCAAACAATAGGTAAGGAAGCAGGGTGTAAGATAGAAATCTAGGCGAAGTTAGAGAAGAATATTAACAGCAACCACCTTGCAGTTTTATTTTAGCCGTCTTTTGAATAGCAAAATTTCTTTCTTACGTAGTAAAAAAATTTGAAAAGTAACGTTGACAGCAGTGGCGGTAATTAAAATTATAAAACAAATTTCAAAGTGCAAATGCGTTGATGTTAAACGATAATGAGATTTAAGAAAAAAAGGGAAAACATTTAAAACTATTATGCAATCAGTGAATATTCATTTTGTAAGTTTGCGTAACCATTAGCATTATAAATAATATATCTATTCGCCGTTTCTCTTTCTCTCTCTCTCTATATATATATATATATATATATATATACACACACACACCTGTATGCCAATTGTATGTACATTCGCAAAATAAATTTACTGATTTTCTAAGCAAACTCTACTGATGTTTTTATCGACAGGATTGTCATCACTGGTTCAACCACTTTTCTCCTCGATATGTTGCCAGAATGTTGTGTTCAAGCTGCGCTGTGGCCGTAATGTTATTTTTCGGCACTATAATGCCCACTACATACATTTGTCATTGTAATTTTTACCATCACTTAATCGGTTCTAGACCTAGTAAATAATATTTTTGAGATGTGTTTTTCTATCCATTTTGTTTGGTGGTTCAAGACGTAGTTCGCCCCTCTGTGGTGGATAATTCTCCAGTCTGATAGTTGTTTTCTCCGTGTGCTCCAGTTACATTCACTCAGTAATATATTGGCTCTTATTGTGCGGGTGCAGGTGCAAGCCTGACCCTTGCTGCACATNTCTCCGTGTGCTCCAGTTACATTCACTCAGTAATATATTGGCTCTTATTGTGCGGGTGCAGGTGCAAGCCTGACCCTTGCTGCACGTGCTGGCCTAATTCTTGCTGCATGGTTCGGCTTTCGGTGCACATCGCCTGCCCTTTTCTTGATGGTGCCGACGTAGTCAAATTTCATTTAAATTTTCCCAAGCTGCAGTCTGGCATTGGGTACGTTACCTTCTTGCCTATTGGATAATTATTCCGTAATTGTAGATTCGACGATATCTTCATTTAGCTAACTCATTTATCGGTTATTTAAATAAGAACTTTATCTGTAAAGTGTTACTTTGAACTGTTTAAATTTGTTCTTTCAAGCACATGTTAGCTTAAACTGTTCTTATAGACATTTTAATTTATTGGCTCTCTAAGTAAATGATATTTGCATCTAATTTATTTTATTTTCACCTCGTTCAGGACACATCTTTAAACATTTCTATGCTGTGAACAAAAATGTTTTATTTAATAATTTAACCGAATTAGAGTGATAGGCATAGTGAGATTCAAACAAATTAATTGTCTCATTTACTTTTCTGTCCTAAAACATTCAAGGAATAATCTTTAATGTTGTAATGTGTGATCTCTAGTATGTTCTAAGGAATGTTAAGCATACTTGAATACTCTCAACATCTACTTGTTCCAACCTGTCTTAAATTTTTTTAATGTAAATGAATTCTAACGAAAGATTAATTAATGCATAACCACAGGGCTCATATTTTTATTTATTGCCGATTCAGTCCTCCTCTGGTCCTGTATGTTATTAATTATACAAGATTTTCTTACATGTATGGAAATATATATATAGAACTATTATCTTCTCTATTTTGTGCCATATAAAATCACCAAAAATTATATAGTATATGTTAATGTTGCGATCTGAAGTAAATGCTTGTGGCAGGTCATTTTGTAAATTCAAATTTTTGTATCATATTTTTGTTATTTTTTCAGGCATTTGTCTTATGTTTTTTGCGCCAAGGGCTTGATGAATTTTTTATTTTTGAAGAAGTTAATTACTAATATGCCTATGATTTTATAATCGTTCATGGGGCACAATGCGCGCTTCCCTTCCTGGTGTAGCTTGACAACCCAATTTCTCAGCAGCATAATGCCCAGTCTCACACAGTACCGATATATCTGGCCTGTCTTTGTGGTGCCAAAATGTTTCCTTAGCCAGAAATGTACTCAGACTTCTCGCCCATCAAGAATATTTGGGATCAGATTGGATGACAACTCAGACTATCCGCAACTACAGTCAATTTGGAGTGTCAGTTGCACCAGCTGTGGCAGGATCTTCTTCAGGAGAACCTCCGACATGCATATGCCTCCATGCCCGACCGTATCGCTGCCTGTCTTCATGCTATGGTGGTCCAACACCATACTAAGTGCATCCTGCAAGTGTTGGTCCCCTGCAATACATGCTTGTTGTGGTAAAATAGGTTTATATTTTATATATGCATACTACCATGTCCTGCGCCTATTAAATTTGTGTGCTGCAGTAATGGCACCATCTAGGTTATCATTTTATTATGAGTTTACATGTATTTTCTGATGCTTCAGGGATTACTTAAGGAGCATGCTTATATGTAAGGTTAGCTATTTGGAAAGGTGTAATATTAAAATAAAATGTTTGTGCAAAATCCTGAGCAGTTCCTTTGAACGAATTTTTATTGTCAAGACTAGAAATTTGTAGACCTCTCACGCATAAGTTGGACTTAATTTCATAATGGTAAATGTTAAGTACACACAATATAATTGAAGGCATTAATTATAAATGCACTGTCATCAGACTGCATACAAAATATTAAAGTGGTCGCCAAGTGGTATAGTTCGTGAATTAACTGCATTTCTATATGCATGGGCATAAGACAGACCACAAACCAACGGATTTACTTTGGATTGAAAAATCTTTCGAAAAACTGATGGAAAAGATTGATCGAAAAACTGAAAGATTTATAGAAGTATTGAAATATTGACCAAAAGTTTGAAATATTTATAGAATGATTGAAAGATTAATAAAATGATTGGAAGGTTGATTGAAATGTTGATCGAGTAATCGAATGTTTGATCGATTGATGAATGCTTGATCGAATGACTGAATGCTTGATCGAATGACTGAATGCTTGATTGAATGACTGAATGATTGATCAAAAGATTGAGATATCGATCGGAAGATTGCGAGACTGAAAGAAAGATTGAAATATTTATGGAATGGATTCTTGATTGCTGAGAAGAGCAAAGAAGATAAAACATCATATCACCCGAGTGTGCCATACATTACAAGTTTCAAGGACCTAACCCTAATGGTTTGTGAAAAGCATCGTCGACAATGTAGGCAGTTCAGCTGCTGTAAAACTGCCAAATATGAAGTTGGGATGGTGGTTGGAAGGACCCCACCAAACATTTATTCATCTTTACATCTACACTCCAGTAGCTCACTGGTCCAAAAAAATACCTGAAATTTTAGCATATTTTAATTTTGTAGGCGAATGTGCGTGTAATTAAGAGCTTGCCCGATGAAATTATACGAAATCAGAAGGAAGAGACGAGCATAAAATTACATACCAGACTGAACGATGCAAACATACGGGGAGAGAGATATAAATATAGAAATAGTGTGATGTCACCTCTCGCATCAAGCGAAAAACTGTGATGTGGTACGCCTTTGGCCACATTAGTTCCATGCAGAGGAAGATATATCATGTGAGCAACAACCAACTACAAGCGATAGAGGTGGTATTGATTGTAAATTACTAGCACATCCTAGTGGTGATTGCAATTGATCTGTAGTGGTAAAAGGGAGAGGATGATAGGGTGTGATGATAAAGCAATGAGTCTTTGAAGGATATAGGGAGGTTGGGGGTGGGGGTCAGCTATGTAGCCAGTGGAATGTAGTGTTGCTGTAGAGACTGTCTGACTAAATAAAAAATGCAAAACAATGGTGGATGTCAGTCGTCTGCTGGTTGTCATGCTGGGAGAATGTGTGAGATGCCATATTTACAGGAATCGAACTCTGTATCTTCTAAATGTAAGCATTTAAGTTTTTGGCCCTAAATTTACGAATTTTTCCGAACCATTGATAAATCTGACATAATAATTAATTATTTATTTGAATTTTTGTTGTATAATTATGGTTTTTTGCATTTTATCTTTTTTTTGTGTCCGAGTTTGCCTAAGATTAGGGTCAGTGTCACAGATATCCAAAATGGTGTTCAGGACCCGCGGTGGTGTAGTGGTTAGACTGCTAGCGTCCCGCCTAGGTGAAATGGGCTCGATTCCGGATTTTTGAATGTGGGAATCGTGACGGACGATGCCCCTGGTCAGCGGGTTGTCTCAGGGATCTCCCTTTTTTTCGTGCCCCTGTTTTCTGGCACCGCTCCATACTCAGCTTACTTCACTATCATCGGCTCTCATTGCCTCGAAGTTAAGAGCCATCTTAATCACTCCACCCCATTCAAAGATGGTGGTCGTGGCCAATAATGTAATTTTTGCCTAATTTTTATGTTATAAAAATTGATATTTGTATATATCATTTTAATTTAAAGCCACGTGAGGTCAAGCCAGGAATAAGGATATCCAAGATAGTGATCACGGTCCTTACTGTAGTTTTTCTGGGATTTTTCATATCGTTCGGCCTTTTTTTTTATTTTCAGGCCATTCCTATATCAACGCTAAAGTCACGGACATCCAAAATGGCGGTCGAGTCTTATAATGTAATTTCCCCGCCCCCCAATTTTTAAAATTTTCTACAGTATTTTTTTTATTTTAACCACGATTTTTCTACTTTAATGTCATCACAAGGTCATCGCGAGACAATATCACGGTCACGGAAATCCAACATTGCTTTTGGAATCCATAATGTAAAGAAACCACCTTAGTCATTTTCAGTGATTCTTGAGCTTCAATTGCTAGTTTGGGGACATTTTGTTGGAAACGCATTGAAGAGTGCTGAATGTGCTGAATTTATTTAATAATACTTGTAGACAATTTGTACTTTTATCTAAGTTGTTAATTTTGGAGAAAAAGGTGATTTTGGCGAAAAAATAAGACACCTTTGAAGATTTTGGGGTTGAAAAGGGATATTTTGACAGCCATGATGTCAAGGTAAATGTTACCCACATCCAAGATGGCCACCATGTGACATTACAACATGACTTTCTTTTGGCACCTGGCTCCTATCCCACATATCCCTTGTCACAGAACTCCCTTTTGTATTCTCCTCGCCTGGCAGTGAGGAATATAAAACCATATACCAGCCGGGTCATTAGGCACCGGAATACTTTATGGGCAGAGTGCCAAGACAGAGCTATTGTGGTCTTCAGAGAATGTGAGATGAGGTACAATACCAAGTATACATACATGTTATACAAGTTATACTGTAGATTCCAGTGTTCTACTGCAGCATATAACAGCTTAACAGAAAATACAGTTTTTCTATTATGTTTGAAACAATATGTCTAATAAATGTGAGTCGGTTTTTTTGTATTGTTTGTTCAAAAACTTGAAAATAAGCTTGGTGTTTTATTTCATAATGATGACATACCATATCTTGGTATAGTTTGTGTGTCCGTTCTGTTCTGAAGAAAACAGTTTTATTTGATTATAATTTTCCGTCTTTTTTAGATGTGTTGATATTAAAAATATTTAACGTACTCTACTACAATTGAGAAGTAATAAGTAATTTTTTAGAACGGATATTTAAATTTCAAACGAGATATTAAAAAGTAGACAAGTCTAATAATATTTCGGTGATTTCAGGAAATGTATATTTGCTGATAAAAAAATACCTTTCACCTAATACAAAGATAAGAAGTTTGCCTAAAATTTTTGTAAATGTAACACACTAGTTGGGGAAAAATATCAAAATTTTTACGACAAGCCACACAGATGCATCGTCATTATAATTCTGTCATTTTTTCACTTTGGTGTTTTATTCCTCTTTTCTAGTGAAAAAACCAATACTTTTAATTTAAAAAATTTATAGCAATAAACATTTGCAATTAAGTTTTAATTTAAATTGAATTTGGAATTGTGAGGCAAATTATTATCATGACTTTTGGGAAACATAATTTGGCTGAGGAGCATATAGGCTGCCGATATACAGTACAGTCGCTCTTCTTACACATTTCTTACAAATATCAGGTCCTCGCAACTTTGGTAGCGCACCAGTGGTTATCACACCAGTACGCTCTTCAGGTGAGTAAGTTAGACAAGTAAGGAAGACAGGTTAGTCTTAGTAAAGGCTTTATTGCTTGTCTAGGTGTTGGCAAGGCTAGGCGGGTAACTGCTCCAGGTACTGCTGCAATGCGGTATAGCCACGGCTCTTGGCATAGTGGATAGCATTGTGGCCACCCTTGTCTGTAGCCGTGGTGTCAGCACCGGCTTGCACCAGTAGCTTCACTATCTCGAGGTTACCATTGAGCACCGCCTTTAGAAGTGGTGTGAAGTTGTAGCTGTCCTTTACATTTACGTCGGCCCCACGTGACAGCAGCATCTTCGCGAGCTGATAGTGTCCGCCGGACGCCGCGTCATACAGCAGGGTGAAGTTGTATTCGTCAGGCAAGTCCACAGGCATGCCGGCGCACAGTAGCAGCGTGGCCAGCTGCGTGTAGCCATAGTAGCCCATATACCACTGCTGGTTCCCTGAGAACTGGCTCATGTCCTTCAGCTCACTGTACGCCTCGCTGCTGTGGTCCATCTCAGCATCCAGGCCACTCCACAACGTCTGCCAGTCTCCGGAGCCGCTGTACTGTAGCACCTGCGAACACGCGCCAGTTGTGGTGCGGCTGTCACGACAGTCTCCATGGCAGACCGGGCTCAATTCCCGGAGGAAATGGGGTGGGGATATCACCGGGGTACTCGGTCACTCCCCCAGCACATTATTCCGTCGCAATTCCACCTTCACTTCATCTCGTTCTCATCGGTACTAAAGATATTAGCTGTTTAGAGCCTCCCAAATATGTCTCACTCACTCCTTGCCTGCACCATACGAACAGCAACATTCATCCCATCACACGCCTAAACTATCTGATCAGAAATATCTGGAAATCCCTCTGTAAAAGTAAACTGTCGCCCACCTGTCACTACGACCACCGTCGCCGCTATAGAGGGAGGCAGAGGACTCGACGTTGGTCAATAGCATGTGATAGCAGCAGAATGAGTGGAACAAGGGAGTTCAGTGACTTTAAGAGTAGTGCAGTTATTGGTTGCCACATCAGTTAGTAATATTGTCACACGAAGGGGGAGAGCGTGGTGGAGATCATCTGTTATTTCTACAACTATCGATAAATTATTTAAATAATAATAATTTATCCACAAGTTGTTAGGGGGGTTCTAACTACCTGTAGATTGGATCACAGCTTAAATTAATACACCTTTAATAATAGTAACAATAACATTACAGTTTTGTTTTCAATTCGAAAACGCAAATGTAATACATTACTATTGGCATACAAGTATCAATCTTATCAAAAGAGGGAAGACAGTCATGGCCGAGGGTTCAACATAAACAGACGCAAAATAGAAATAATCGACAAGCTGCCTCGCAGTACATAAAAATGTTTAAACAATAAATACTGGAACCATTCCTAAGAGATTAATTTAGACTAGCCTTCAGTTCAAAACCCGGAGTAGGAACATAATTAAGTTAGTTGCGGTACATGAACGAGTAAGGAACACAACTGAACTCGAAAGAACACTAGTTTCGACTACTGGTTGTGCTGGCGCCAGAAAGACTACCAGTTAACTCCACCTACCTTTTAGAAAAGTACAAGTTACTTATCTACATCGTGTTATTCCGCCGTTTGCGTTAGGCCTTGACCTTTCGCCGCCACCTTCTCAATTTAAGATCAAAGACAAAAGAGCAAGAGAGAGCAAGATCACCCTGAGTTAAGTATTTATAAACCTGCGCACACCTGCCACGGGAATAGAAAGAGCTTTCACAATAATTTTCCCGATCATTCTTATTAAAACCGTTCGAATAAAAGGAGAAACAAATATAGAACAGTGCACGCGGGAGTGAGACAGAAAATTCGCTCACCAACACGCTTCAAACACACGTGTTCAAATGCGTCACTCAGCAAATATCACAGGCCATCTGTGACACATTCTACCGGTGGCAAAGAGCCTACCCGCGGCTATTAGCGCGAAGAGCACTGCTGACGGCATTCACAAGAAGAATAACAGATAGTTTTTAAAGATTTCGTCCAGTTGCTGAGTTAAAGAGTGTATTATGTACCCGTTTCAAAAGTTATTGCCAAAATAATTACCTAAAATTAAGGCTACACCAGCCGAAATTAATTTAGGTTTTGCATCAGAATATAAAAAATATAAATACATTTTAATCTCTAAAAATATCATTGTAACAATACGTCAGGCTCTTTTTGACCGTCTGATGCTGCCCAAATCGACTGACAGGGAGTGATTGTCAAGTGGAAAAGGAAAGTAAAACCACATCAAAACCGAGGCTATAAGGACATTTTTAGTAGCTGCATGTTCCTTCCTACATCTCGGTCACATTCTCTTCGCAAGGTTGGAGATGTAATAAAGGCCCACTCCATATTAATGCCCGCTACTGGACAGCATATCTGAGGGCTATTTTATAGAATATTTCCGCATAGGTGTCCAGATACTTTGTTTAGACTGAATATTCTAGCTTAAAATTTAGACAAATTATTTACTATTAATGAACTCTACTTCTTACTTATTATATAATAATTTTACTTCATACAACTTTGTTAAATAAATTAAAGCAAAACATTGTGTAAAAAAAAATATCCAAAAATAATTCTTCCGCTACATATAGAGTGTTTCTCTGATCAAGAGACTGTGGAATAAACTTTTATACAGGACTTATGAAATTAGCATCATGAATTATTAACTTTAGGTACAGACATTGAAATTACCTAGAAAGTTATTAGTTTCATTGTTAAGGATGTCCATGATATAGTGAACACTTTTGAGTTACATGTTACCTTTATCCTGTCAGCCTATTTTTAATATTCCGCCAATTTTTTTAACTTAATATTGCCATTTTAGTTATAAGCACAGTGTTTATGCATCACTAGACTCAAAACTTTATTTTGTGGGTGACTTCTTCAAAAATCATTCGTTACAATCACACAGCCGATTGACACAAAGCCAAAATTTCTTGGCCCACTAATTCCTTAGTCAATAAATACGAATATACACTATTGTTTGTGAGAAAAGCTACACCCAGAAAGAAATGCACGAATGAATCCAAACCCCAAGGATGCGTTGAACAGTGCATCAGCAATAAGTGATTACGATTGCGGAGAGATGGCGTATACAAAGGCCCAGCAGCGCCCTCTCTTGTGAGACCGGAAATGTCATCGTTACGCCAAGCTCAGTCAGTGAAATGCCGTCAAACGAAGTGAAAGCTAGAACCAGTATGCCTCGTTGACGTAAAAGGGTGCCATATTAGCGCATCAGCGAGTTCGAACGAGGTAGAATGATCGGTCTNCCAGTATGCCTCGTTGACGTAAAAGGGTGCCATATTAGCGCATCAGCGAGTTCGAACGAGGTAGAATGATCGGTCTCCGGGAAACGGGTTTGTCACACTGTAACATTTCAGATCGTGCAGGGCATACTGCTACGACAGTGATGCTTGTGTGGAACCAGTGGATAGAAGAGGGTCGTACACAGTGACGAGCGGGTATTGAACCACGCAATATGCCCACATCACGTGATCACCGCCATCTTGGCCGCATGTGTTGGCTCGACACTGGAGCACTGCCATGGATGTAGACCTGTCTGCGTCGATTGTTGGACGCCGTCTGCTGCGGGTTGAACTGGTGACACGCATGCCATTGCATCAGCGTCCATTGTCCATAAACCCCATACATCTCAGAGTGTGATGGCCTTGTGACAAGTGTGATGGTTTGGGGCACCATTGGATAAAACATGCGATATCGACTTATATGTATTCTGACAATCTGAACAGCAACTTCTACATCAGGGAGGTTATAGAGTCCAAGGTACCGCCCCTTATTCAGGTGACCCTACATGCCATATTTCAGCAGGACAATACCCAGCCACATGTGGCGAGGAATGTGCAAGCCTTCTTCAATTAACGACGGGTACCACTGGTTCCCTGGCCAGCATGTTCACCTGTCATGTCGCCATCGAACATGTCTGGGATATGGTGCGTCAGCGAATTGTTCGTCACGGAACTCCATCAACCACTGTTGATTCTTTATGGACTCGCATGCATACCACTGGTAGGGAGATTCCCCAGGATGATATCCAGGCCCTCTTAGATGCCATGCCACGACGATTAGGAGCTCTGATTATTACAGCACGTGGTGACTTCACACCATACTGAGTTAAGGACAGAGATCATGTGCAGTCCTGTTTTTTAATAAATTTTGTATTTCCGTGTACCTTATATCTGGTATAATGTTCATTATAATCACATGTATCCTTCTTGGTGTTTTATTTTTAAAAAAACATCAGTGTATTTATATTTCATATCCTGCAAAATACGGAAAAAAGAGGAATTTTTGCACTATTTCCTTAGCACTGTGGTAAATTTCATATGAATAAAGAAATTAATTTAGGGCCACGCAAATAAAAACATAATTTATATAGCAAATTATTGCAAGAGTCACCTATATTTGACCGATCCTTAAATTGGATCGTATCGATTCCCGGCGAGTGTTTGCAATGAATTGTTTTCTGTTTACAGTAGAACGAACTGTTAACACAGCAATTAGTGTGTATTTTAGCTTATGGAAATTCGAGAGTTTCCTCAAGCTTATTATTTTATTTGTACCTTTAATTGAATACTGTTACATAAGTTTGGATATGTTTGTTGTTTGTACATCTTTATAAACAGCGTATATTTAACTTCTCTGTCATTATGCAATATCTGAAATATGTAACGATAATTTGAATGAAATCACAAAATTAAGANTTAACTTCTCTGTCATTATGCAATATCTGAAATATGTAACGATAATTTGAATGAAATCACAAAATTAAGAGTGTCCTAATATGGTTGGTTTCTTGTTGCTTGAGCCAAGTTCAGAGTATACGCAGCATTCCTTGATGGCGCTAACAATAATCCTTTGCAAAACTGGGTGAGTTTGAGAGAGGCAGCATTGTTGGCCTCCGAGAGGCATGCTGGCGCATTGCTCCCCACTCGAATCGTTCTATTTAACCGTGAGTCTGTATTGGAAGCAGTGGGAAGAGGAGAGTACACACAAAAATTGAGAAGGTTTGAGTCGACCAGCATACTCCAGAAGAGAGGATCAATTCTTCGTACGACAAGCTGTATACACTCCACACGCCTCGCTGCGCAACATCCACGGACATTTTACGACAGCTGGGGATACGCCGGTGTCTACTAATACCATATCCAGGCTGATTGCAGAGCGGGATTTGTCATCGCGGCATCCCTAATGACGTCTACCATCGCGACCCGAGCATCGCCTAGCATGTGTGACCTTCTGCCAGGAAAGAACTAAATAGCAGCTTTCCGATTGGCAGTGAGTCGTGTTCTGCGACTTATAACGATACTGTCTGGATATAGACCAACGAATTCGAGTCTGGAGATATCCTCACAAATGCCGTGATCCACACTACAGTGTATAGCGGCACGGGAGGTATCATGGTGTGCGGTGCCATTTCCTATGATTCCTACACCCCACTGATGGTGATTGATGAAACCCTGTGCTGGAAATTCTGTGACCATGTGCGCTCCCCTTCCTGGTGCATCTTGACAACCCCATTTTCCAGCAGCATAATGCCCGGCCTCACACAGCACGGGTATCTCTTCCTTCGCCAGCAAGGTCNAACAAATTGGAATGCAACATCGGCCAGCGGATACTATGTCATATTTGGAGGGTCAGTTGCTTCAGCTGTGGCAGGATCTTCCTCAGGAGGACATCCTACGTCTGTATGCCTGCATGCCCGACCTTATCGCCGCCTGTCCCCGTGCTATGGGTAGTCCAACATCATACTAAGTGCATCCTGCAAGTGTTGGTCCCTTGCAATGCACGCTTGGTTCTGTATATACACTAATATATGATGTGGCAGTATCCACTTATGTGCCTCTGCGATGGTAGCTTCATAGTAATCCAATTTTTTTTGCAAAAAAAGTGTAATTTGTTTTTATTTTTATAATTTTTTTTAAATTATTGCCGGTTTTCTTTATTCTGATTTGGTTGTCTTCTACATAAGTATATATTCATCAACTAATTATTACTCATATATTTATATTAAAACTTAAACTTTAGTACAATAAATCTGTAATTTCAAAACCTGGGACTGTAAAAGTGGCTATAATATATATTTTCAGTCTGAAAGAAAATGGAAATCAAACAATAAAATAAGTGATGTTCGGAATTTTAAAGTGACATTTTAAACGCTAGCTGAAATTAACCATAATTTTACTTTTTAATACAAAAATATAATATCGCAGAAAATTACAACGAACTCTCACACAAATGTAAGAGTTTTGAATTTTTTTTTATGTCTGGATAATTGGCGTACCAGTTATTCAAACTAGCACATTCAATTTGGTTTCATGCATCATTTATGACGGCGCAAATCTTTAATTTGTGATACTAATAAGAATTTTGTTTTGAGACGGTGATTAATCAGCAAACTCGAACCAAAGATTCTACGAAAGTTGACTCTGTGTATCTTCATGAGGAGAGATAGTTCAGCTTTAAGTACGATCGTCATGATATCGATATAGGTTGAATAACATGCTGAGTGTGCAAACACTAAGTGCACATTTTAATGCGTCCACATTGCTCCAAAGAAGCTCCAGGTCGAGACCAGCTCAGGCAAGTACACTCTATGCTCAACATCCCAAGAGACGAATCCCTGCCAAATAACGAGCTCCCTCAACACTTGGCGAGCAGCCAGCAATAAACCAAGACTGACGTTCTCGACCTTGGCTCTGTTGATATTCGTATCTCATAAAACTAGTTTGCTTCACCCTTGAACCTTATCCTGGTGTTCTGACAGGTGACCCTGAATCCAAATGCATAACTAAGTAAGTGCACATATCAAGCCTGGTTGTCCTCAGAGCCTGTCTTTTCATAATAATTCCTATAATACTTCGCAGCAGCTCCTCAACGAAAATAAATTAAACCATTCCCAGCATGTTCATCGTTGAATAAAACTATAGATTATAAACAATCCCTTCTTGGTGTTTACATTTGGGTGTTTTCATCGGACATTTCTTTGCTGCGCCTTATTCTTACGAGTCTTTAAAGCTCTTATGCACCAATGCACTTTAGTGTACGTTTATATTGCATCCTGCGAGTTTAAATGTGTTCGCTTTCACCTAACCTAAATCGAACATAACTAACCTAACTTAATGTAATGAAAACTGAAAACTCCTTATTTAACATGACGTAAACTCGCCTGATCTTAAATTACATGTATGCTAACCCAAATTAATCAAGATCCATATAACTCATCTTAATACAATATAATCTAAGCCATATAATTAGAACATTAGCTAACGTACCTGAGCTAAACCAACCTCAGAAACCTTTATGTACCTAACCTTCTGGTATTTGCAACGACACTAATTTAATCTTATGTAACATGCTACAACTTAATATATCCTTACTTAAGCTAACATAACCTAAACTAATGAAATTATACCGTTTCTTAAAAAATATATGTACAATTTTATAGTGTAACTTATTTTCACTGCCATGTCATGTTCCCACATGATGAGTTTGCCCAAAACCTTGCGTATTTTGCTCTCAGAGTATGCTGTAACACATTACTATCTCCCAAGGTTATGTTGGCCAAGCTGGCCAAATAGTCAGTTATCGATACAGTCGCATCTTGTCAGGATGTGAATCCCCTGGTGGCTAATCAGCCGAAATCTGTCTAAGTCCCTTATTAAATATACTTAATTATGTAAAGCTTATATACAACTTTTTTCGATATATTAAATGTAATTTAAGAAAATTGGAATTGTACGGCCATAAAAATTTATTAAAATCTAGAGTTACATTAACTTAAACATATCACATTTTATCCGAGTTAAAATTGGGTTTCTTGTCGTTTGATATGCTGTACGGTAATTCAGTGAACCGTTTATCTACCTAGAATTTGTATGCATTGTTTTTGACGAAAATATAAGCAGCTAACGACACATTATATCTTTGTGTTACGAAGTTATACAAATCTCTAGAACTCTTCGCAGCACTGTATAATTTAGTCGTCAACAATCCCGTAGTATTAAAATCGAAAATTCTGTTTACTCTTTAATAATATGTTTGAATTTTGTGCATATCCTTCGAATAAATGGAAGAGACGTGTTATAATAATCACAATCAACGAAACAATACGTATTATTTTCTGCTGTGGTGGTTTGTGTCTGAATAGAAATTATCTTCATGAGTCCTCATGAGTACTGTGTTATCAATCTTCACAATTATAAAAAAAAATATTTTATATAGTATTTGATTGTAAACCTATGGATTTATAATTGCATGTCCGGATTTCGTATTCTCTTCGGTAAGAAAGTTCCAATGTCCATTCAAAGAATAAAAAATTTCACGCTATTTTTAAAAAGTTTTTTTGTAACATTTTAATATGAATGCATATTCGGGCAGAAAAATTGCAGTTTAATTATTTGTGTAAACGTTTGTAAGTTTATGAAACACAAAAACTTGTTGGCTTTAAAATTTTTGTTGGTAATTGGGAGCTATATTTTTGCCTAGATATAAGTAAGAGTACAAGACTTGCAATGAAAAAAATATTGTTAGCATAATTAATGTTTCAAAAAAATTAGTATGACTTGGCTTGTTACTATTAGAATTGTAGCTTTTTGAATAGATTTCAAAGATTATATATCGGTTTTTCCTCAAATGACGATGTGTGTAATTCGACATCAGTGAGCATCACCTTCGTTGGTTAGATATACTGTAGGCTGTAGTAATTACTATTTATGACAATAACATATATCGCTGCCTCAGTACCATTATGCGACTTCATAAAGCTAAGGGGCATAGGTTATGTATTTAACACGCAGCATTACCAGGTTTTTAATCTTCTGCGGAGGTTGTTCCGCACACACAGGCACATCCTTCTTCTTACTCTCCAGCTAAAAGCACACACAGTGAAACATGTAAAATACTCCACGCAATTTGCACTTTTCTGTTTAAACTATGTTCGATGTTCAGTGTCTAATCTAAATATGGGAAACCGATAGGCAATGTATCATTTTCAGATTTACAATTCTCAATATTGCGTTCTGAAAAGAAATACCGTTTTAATTTTGTATTTTCAGTTTTTCAATTATGAAAATATTCAGTATATTAAAAAACCAGCAAATAAGTTGAACAGACATCTAATTTCCTTCATCTAAAGTATGACAAATCTCTTAATATTTGTGCTAAATTATTTATAAAAAACATATACATCACGCAATACATCAGAAAAGTATAATTAATCTGACTTGTTTTATTATTATTCCTGAAAATATTCATTGCTTGTAAATAACATTATAATTATATATAGTAAAATATTGCTTTATAATTTTGTGTTAAGGTACCAGGTAAACCCACAATGAAAATGAAAAGAAGTGGGTAATTAACCTTAAACTTAGAACTAAGAGATTAGTGAACATTTCAATTTTAGTCTATATATTTTGTATAATTTCACAGTGGTGCCCATTTAAATTACTTTGCTCTTACTGAAAAATTTTTTAATGTCACCGCGGGATGGCACAAATAAATTTATCGGGATATTATTGATTAGTTTCAGATATAAATAATAATTTTATAATAATTTGCAAAATTAAATAAATAATTTGTAATGTCCTAATTGTGTGGGCACTAAGTGCCACACTTCACAACTTTGTGGTGTAGTTAACCAAAAATTTAGCTACAATCAAAAAATTACAATTCATCTTCTTTTCAAAATTTCCTCGAAGCAAATTTTAATATCTAAATCTTTACAATAATACTACGTAAACAAATGTGGCACAAGATGTTTCCATTATTTCGCATTTTTACTGAATTGTGATTTATGTTATATTAAAAAAACATCATTTGGCCAAATTTAGAAAACAAAAATTGTTAGTTGAAGTATTGAAATATGTGATACCACTGCGGAAACAGGGATAAATAAAAGTAGGTTTTCAAAACATGCAGTAGCAGGGCGTATTATACGGGAACCTCACCCGACTCCTAGCTTTCCAGTTCAGAGTTGAGTGAAGCTAAGATGCATAACGCAATATGCACGCACATGGAGCATTAAAGAATACAGAGGAAAAAAGTTGATTATNTTAAAGAATACAGAGGAAAAAAGTTGATTATTCCAAGAAACGCAAGCGCACATGCCAGCAAAATGGCGTCACAGACCAGTAACATTTCCGAACGCTTTCCACCAATCAGCGCCTGGTAACATACTTCTTAGTCAGCAGCCTAGCCAATAGGTGACCTATCGCAGCATGCAGTAACCAATCACACGTTTTCAGAACCTCGTGCAGACAATCAGCGAGAGGCTACGCGCGCACAAAAGCAATGGCGACATAGTTTAACCTCTGTGTACTTCTCTACTCTGTGGCACAGACACACGTCTGTTACTGCCACGACCGCACCTTGCCTTTAGCCCGTCAGTCAAGATGAGGATTGATAGTAATTTTTACAATATTTAGAACATTTATTATTTATGAAACCAAAATTTAACACTGGCGTCAAGTGTATCAATAATATGAAAACAATCTATGTATTGGAGTTATTCATAATGCCAGAAGAACTTAACTGTGTAGTTCAGGCACATACAAAATAATCATAATAATTATAATATGATATTGGTTTAAAATAACCTGAAAGCATTTAAAAGAGCTGCTTATTATCTTTGTAACGCTTAGTTTACCATGAAAATGCCACAATGTTCAGCTTTCCCGAATTTTTCCGTCAGTTAGGTCTACCGTATTTTGTGTGTTTTAGATATGTACATTTATTAAGAATAACTATGTAAGTAACTGCAATATACTTATTTAATCATATTGTTATAAATTACTGATATATATATATATATATATATATATATATTAGACTAAAACTGATAAACTATAAATAAACAGTATCCGTTATCCACATAAGAAAATGTTCAAACTAATGCCAACTATAGGCTATTCAGGGTAAAGTGAGAACTTTTTGAAGCCCTCTCATTTGGAGTAAGTGCCAATAAATGTTTTATTGCAGCTATATACGTTATCTTTCGAGTTCGGTGAAATATATACACTGTGTGTATTACTTACATGGCGATATTTATTTAAATAATGGTAGAAGTATAGAAAATGAGTGGTAGGAAAAAGGAACTAGGGATTTTAAATTGCACACGTTACCGTGGAGAGACTAAACATATTATTAAACAGAATGTACTCCACACACATGATATTTACATGTTTTAACGTATTTGGAAAAAGTACGCACTATAAATAAGTAACAAATGAAGTACTGTATAACACTCTTTAATTTTTAAATGATGGGGTAGTTATGTATCCGAAAGTATTTACGTAACTGCAAAGTTACGTTAAGATGTTTAGGTTATGTATGACTAGCAGGAAGTGTAGCCACCTTCGCTGGCAAAAAAGTATACTTACTGTGTTGTTGAGTTGTTGGACCAACTGCTCCAGCTTCTCTGCGTACCGGCGTGACTCATCAAGATTCCTGCCCAGGTCCTGCACCTGCGGCACACGCATACACTATATACGTAGTTAACACGTCACACTCTTACTACGCCAGCATGACGCCAAGCTTGTCAGCATCTCACCAGTGTACGTGTTGTGCTGATAAGTGACATTTGACTACACCAGCTGTAGTATAGAGTAGCAGTATATACGTAGTTAACATGTCACACTCTTACTACGCCAGCATGACGCCAAGCTTGTCAGCATCTCACCAGTGTACGTGTTGTGCTGATAAGTGACATTTGACTACACCAGCTGTAGTATAGAGAAGCAGTAGAGTGGGAGTTATACTGCATCTGTTACTCTCACTGCCACTAGAATAACTTCATTTTTTTTTAATTTTAACATATTCTTCTTTAGCACTTCTAAAAAATATATTTTAATTAATCAACGAAAACAAGGTCATGAATTCTGATGGTTGCCAAAATATTTGTCCCTCCCAATAAGCACAGAGATATAAAAATAATCCCACATATTTATACCTGCATACTGTAGTGTTATTTGTTTTGGTAATGATTGATAGGTTGAAAGATTATTATAATGACAAGATAAATATTTTTAAAGAACGTTTGTTAATGTTGTTTAAGAATATGGTGTCACTCTCAGTGATCTGATTTGATAAACATTGGTATTTTTAGAATATCTTAAAGCACATAAACATCGAGGTGGGTGGCCCACCCTCCCACACCAGTAAATTTATTTCAGGGGACTCCNATTGGTATTTTTAGAATATCTTAAAGCACATAAACATCGAGGTGGGTGGCCCACCCTCCCACACCAGTAAATTTATTTCAGGGGACTCCATGTGTTTTGAATTGAGAGAGAGCTTACCAGCTGAAATGGGCGAGGACGTTTAGGTTGGTGAAGATAATGAAGTGTCCCGAGAAAATCTGACGGACAACGCCAAGTTCATCGGGGGTGTTACTGTTGGCAACGGCATCAATCACGTTTCCCACATGAGCGAAAATACAGGTGCGACCACTGTCGGAAATTTAACCTAGCTCCCCTTTGATAGGAGGCGTGTGCTCTAGTAGGTGTGCAAGTGTTGTTGAGACAATGGTGTGCAATATTAAGCGTGTCCGGTCCTGTTTCGGCATCAAACAATCGTTATAGAAAGGGTGGACTCTCCCCCTCGCCACATTTAATAATTCTCTGGGATGGTTATTATCGCAGTGATCATGGAAAAATTTGTAAATATTTGTGCATTAGGAATATAGCTTGCATTTATTACTACCGTCATTTAAATGGAATAAATAATTGCTTTATTTCTGGTAAAGGATTGAGGTGCGATGTTGGGAACTTATACGTTTGTAAGCATGAGATCGATTTCACCCTAGGGCGAAAGGCATTATTAACAAACACGATGATGGGCCTGAACGTAAACGCCATGGTATAAAATCTATTTCATGCATATTTACAATTATATATTCAATATCTGATCTTTATCTCTGTTATATTCGACAATAAGGTTTTCAAATTAGATTTTTCCTTAAATATTAAAAACGTTGTTTTTCCATTGAGTTGACAAAAGTAATACTTTAACGATTAGTTCCCGAGTCGACACATATAAGGGTTCATGAGAGGCTATTTTTGGTTGACATGCTCCCTCTTCAATGCCTCTGCTAATCACAATCGAATCAACGCTAGTTTGGGGGCTTACACGTAGAACTAAATTTAACACGAAGTAATTAGTGCCTGTAACATTCAATAATTACTAACCCCAAGTTGTATAAGATGAACAGTGACACTAAAGTGTGAAGTGAGTTTCACAGTTTAATTACCGAACCAGGTATGTCCGTGAATTTCTGATTCTGAGACGTGTTCATTCGCAGCAGTGGCACATTTTTAAGTTATTCTTTATGGAGAAGCGTGGCGAAGTCATATGAGCTTGAGATCCAAAACCATAAATAGTACAAATTTTTCATTCTCATTATGAACAAGATTTGAAAGTTTTCGAAAAAGGTTGGAATATTTATAAACGCGGATTTGTTGTATTGAATATACATATAATTGACTGAAAAAAGGAAATATTGAAATTAAGAATTTATAGCGTCACAACATGGAGCAATGGAAAAGAGGAAAGTAAAGAAAAAGTGTTCTGAAACCAAATTATGGAATAGTGTTGCCCTAAGCGAATAATCATTTTAATATTAATTCTACCCCCCAAAGTGGGTAGGGTTCATTCCTGTATTATACTCCCCACTAGTAAATTATAATAGAATCTACTTCTACTGAGGACCGTCCATTCCTCCACAGACCTGAAGCAAGCAACTAACTGACACACATACATATTAAAACCAGCATTTACAACGTGTTTCTAAAACATGGGGACAAACTCCGGCAGTGTGTTTCTAAGGAAAATATAAGAATTACATGAAAGTACTACTTTTCTCGTCTAGTGATTATTAAGGGAGCTGTGAGCCCCTGAAANTCATTCCTGTATTATACTCCCCACTAGTAAATTATAATAGAATCTACTTCTACTGAGGACCGTCCATTCCTCCACTGACCTGAAGCAAGCAACCAACCGACACACATACATTTTGAATCCAGCATAGACATCGTGTCTCTAAAACATGGGGACAAACTCCGGCAGTGTGTTTCTGAGGAAAATATAAGAATTACATGAAAGTACTACTTTTCTCGTCTAGTGATTATTAAGGGAGCTGTGAGCCCCTGAAAAATACTCATATAAATTGACGAACCCTGTGTTGTGGGTTGCCTACCTGGTATTCAACATGTCTTCTGTTTTGAATGTTCAACATGAATTATCTCACAAATGGTTCACCTGAGTATGTTCCGACGAGACGACGTTTTTGTTAATTCAGACGTGCTCCTTAACGGGATGTCTTTAAAAATTGCTAAGAACGAATTGTTAACGACGTTTAATGGAAACGTAGGTGGCCAAAAGCCAGTTCCAAAAGGAAGAGGGATAAAATTTCCAACCGCGTTTATATAAAATCCTATTCTCAGATTTGTTGCTTTACAAGGGGTTTCTGATATTTAGGCTTACGGCTGGTGCTCACCGAAATAATAGTTATTTTATATTCGTGGGCATAACTTACAGGAACTAGTTCCTGGTATTACAAATGTTAGATTCCGTAGTTTTTGTACCTTTCCATGACAGAATTGCAAAGTTTGGGATATTGAGAATTACAGATAAAACAAACGTCAACATAGACACTAAACTTAACAAGAGTGATTGGTATAGACGCAATTTTTAATTCTTTTAATATACTCCCAGCAAAATTAATTTGAAAAAAAAAGGTCATAGAGAGCTACAGAGAAAAAAAAATCGTAAACTTTCCTTATTTTGGACAATATTTTAAATTGCAAAAATATCCCTAGGTGTGATAAGTCAGATATTTTAAAGTCTCATATAGTAAGTAATTAAATTAGAATTATTTCAATACTGCAAATTTTTTTATTTTAAATTTTTTCGTGTCTTAAAAGAAATAAAATTATGGTTTTTACATATCTTTATGAAAAAAAAAATATGTTCTATGAATCATTTTTGTCTGGAAACAATTGTACTTGTAAGTAACATTATTATGTACGAATATAAAAACAAAGGTTTTTTGGTTCCCAGCAATTAGTAACGCACTGTAAACTTACTCTCCTTGAGCAAGATTACCGTTATTCGTCTGTCTGCTATTTCGGTGACGTCACTCAAAAGTAAGGCTAAAATATGTTAAATAAAGGTAACTTTTGTTGGCTAAAGATGATAGCTAATTGCGTATTTAAGCTGTTGCTATAATATTTAATCACAATTCTCTTTCATGCATTACTGCAACCGTGGAACTACCTTGTGTCACTTATCTGTTAAGAACTTCTGCCTTACCAAACATGATTGTTGTGCGTTTTCTACCAGAGTTTAAATAGTACAGATAGAATAAAATAGCATATACATAATAATTATAAAAACGAAGGAAATCATAATTAAATATTCTATGTTATGTGATGTTCCATGACTAGAACATTGCGCTACATATATTGAAAATAATGTTATATTAATAAAAACTTAAATAACATATTTTTAGTTATATTTATGATACTAATAGTAAAAGTACCTTTTCCCAATTCTGTTCACTCTCTATGGATTTTGCCTCAAATTTCACTTGCAGATAATCCAACTACAATAATATACAACAGAAAACAACATAAATAAATTATTTAGAAAATAAACCTTTTAAACTGTAATATATTATGATACTATGTTATTTTGCAGTAGAATAGAAAACTTGCAAATACATTTAATAACATGAATTTTATAACTGAATCCTTTAAATAAAATATGTATTATATTAAAGGTTTATATCGCAAAGAATTATTCCTTTGGCAAAGTATTTGTTGTTTTAAATAACAGAGGATCTGAATTTAGGTTGCAGGTAACATATGTTCAGGAATTTTGATACACAAATTAAGTTTAGTACACGATTGCCAGTTTAAACAGCAGACTAGGGGAAAACACGTAGACATACAAATTAAGGTATTAAAGTGGAATGTACAGTGCCAAACACCGATACATTGGTATTGATATTTTCTACTTCATTTCCCTATGTGTTGCAGTCTAGTTCCCTGTTACTAGCACTTGTTTAGCGGTTGTTACAGCTTTATGGTCTGACACTTCTTGCAGAATATATTTTCACTCGCTGGTCACCTCAGATAAAACAAATGGAATCTCGTATCGAAATGAGCCCAAAATCAGATGAGAAAACAGAGGAGGTTCTTCAGTTTAACATGAATCAGGACATGTGGAAAAATGCATTATCGTAGCAAGACACATGTTTCTGCAAGATGTTAAAATCATAAAAAAAAATTTTTAACGATATAAGTTAAAAAAGAGATTTCCATATTTACATATAAATATACAATAGGTGTTATATATACATACAGATAATGTTTAAACAGAAAATAATATATACACAAATAGAATATTGTACCCATTGTGGAATAAAGCGTTTAGCACATAGACGGAGCCGTAGAAATTAAATGATGCCGCACACCTTAACTTTCACATTTACAGAATATTTAAAGGGAAATTAGGATTATAAAATGAAAATAACCCCTTGTCAAACGTTATAATAAATAAAAGGCTGTACTTTTATAAGAAAAATTCTTGGAAACCCAGTTACCAGGAAATTCCTTTGTAAAACTACAGACAGTTCGGTTGTAAAATCAGTAAAACATAAATTTGTAATTTTACAAATGAAAGCCTTGTATTACCAATATCTTACATTATTGAGAACTGAACATAATTTTATTGGTTTTTTTGCAGAAAATAAATGTCATAAATAAAAAACAGCGAATGAGTAAAAAACAGACATTTCAAAAAATTATTTGATAAAAATAATGAACTTTGCCAGCACGGTTATTAGAACACACACCCAAAGTCTTACTATTGCAAAACATTAACCACAAGAGACACTTAACTTACGTCTGAAGTCTTTATTTATATATTCATTATACCTGTAAATATGTACAACATGTAAACCAGAACAATGCCGTTTCTATCGAAGTTATGCAACTCTATTTATAACAACTTCTTCAAATAAGGAAGATATTTCATTAAGAAGAATAGATTTTGTGCACAAGAAGTGAGTCCGGGTAAGGCAGGAATGCGGCCAACTGCTATTACTAAAACGATTTACACAGACAACAGCGACTCTACTGCAACAACTAAGAATGCAGGAATCTGAAGAAGTATATACAATATCAGGGTCTGCCATCAACATCTAACGGCAATAACCCCGACCAGAATACAAGGCAGAGCCAATAGGAATCAAGGATATCGAATAAGGTGGGTGTGAAGGAGAAGTGTGGTGGAGATGGCGGCTAAGGGCCGGGGTGTCAGTCGGCGTCGGTCCTCCCTGAACGGCGTCTCCGAGCGGCGATTGGTGGTAGGTGTCTTACACTAGGGTGAGAGAGCGAGCCCGGAGCCCCTTATATCCTTGTCCTCCCATAACAGATTGTCCTTTACACCTACCTCCATCCCTAGCCCCACTAACTACATCACGCTGAAATTATTGCAATTAGAATCAGTAATGTTCTTCCTTAATTAATTAGTTTTACTTTATTAATTATTCTCCGACTTGCTTTCATGAACTGCATGAACTAAATTTCCTTAAGAAGAATAACAGTTTACTGTATTTCATTTTAAGAGTTCCGGGTAGCTCGAAAACATAAAGAGGTAATAAGTAATACGGCCACGATTTATTGAAATTTTTCATTTTATTATGATTAATTGAGGTTTTGTTGGGCATTTTTCGTTTTTTAAAATCGAAATACATTTTTTTGCACGCAACTACACTTTACATCACCGATAGTTTTCACATAAAAAACCTTTATATGGTTTTACGTTGTTGAGTGTCCGCCGTTTTGCTGAAGCTCGTGGATACGGGTCAGTATTGCACAAATATGTCTTGACGAATAATACAAACACAGACCTTGTTTTCAAATAAGTAGATTTTAAGATAAATCTTTGTATTGTAACAAGCCTTTGCAAATACTACAAACATTTTCTCAATAAAAATTACTATTTTATTTATAATGTATAGCAGATTGTAAAACAACATTTGTATTATATGTACAACCTCTCTAGATTACTGCGCCTTTGTAATGAAATATAGGATGGATTATATTATGAGAAACAATTAAGGGAGATAGGTCCCACTTATCTAGGGTTCATAAATTTTTGCTGTATATTTCTTTTAAATTAGGTTAATGATCCTTTCAGCACTGCACAGCATATTGCTTCTTAAAGGTTTATCGTATTGTTATATCTCTATTACCGATATTCAGATTTTTAATTTATGACTGCCCGGTAGACGCGATTTTTCTTTGCCTGCAATCCCATATGTTACAAAAACCAAGTAATAGCGACTGTAGAAAATGTACGAAAATTGACGCATTATCCTATTGTTCTGTTAGCATAATATAAACCTTATATTGCAGATGAATGAATACATTTCCATTTATCCGAGATTGTGGGACTTTTCCGTCTTAAAGAATTTTAAAATCACGATATTCAGAACAGGCATTCTCTTAACTCTTGGGGAGACATGATACTTAACTTTATCTTAAAAATGTGTTTACGCCTATTGGGCGCTGTTGACCAGATGTTTAACNACGCCTATTGGGCGCTGTTGACCAGATGTTTAACATACCTTATCCACATTACGCTCATTTGCCGAGGTATTATTGTCCAGTAGTCTTTGTAGGTCGCCAACCTGCAAATGTTAAACATGAAGTACAACTTTAAAATGTACCAAACAAAAATATAGATTCTATTTTTGCTATTTACTATTATGTTATAACTTTCAAAATGGTACTGATTAAAGGAATTATATGGATTTTAAATCCTTCATGTGTTTCGTTGGAACCAGTTGAAAGCTATTTAAAGCGGCCAAAACTGTGTAAAGGTAATTGTGACATGTGGGTTTATACACCATCTTTGAAATCCCTAGTATGCTGCAGCTTCATGGAGATNTGTGTAAAGGTAATTGTGACATGTGGGTTTATACACCATCTTTGAAATCCCTAGTATGCTGCAGCTTCATGGAGATATTGTGGAAATGAAGATAGTAACCGTGATTAATTCCGCGATATAATTTTATGTCAGCAACAGAAATGTGTTGTGGTGTGTATAGATCTTTGTTCCGTTATAAATTATGTAGACAGTCAATTTTCCATATTTAATGTTTATTTAATATTTGTAATAAACTGGTGTTCCACGTTCAACTTCAAATATTCATACCACCACTAATATCTACTTTAACTCATTAGTTGCATGTATGTTTTCTCCGTACATTTTTGTGAATGACCCTAAGCCAAAGTTTGTCAGTTNATTGTGTTTTTGAATGCATAAAGTACAGATAAATTGATGTTATTTTTAAACTGTAAGGAGTACAACATATAAATTAAAGATTTTAATATTCACTACAAATTTCCTCCGGCCAAAGCAATGACTCTTGCTAACACAACTGTAGCAGTTTATGACAAGCACTGTTTGAATTTTATAACTTTTGTGTTATTCAAAAATCGAATTACTTCTGAATAAATAATAATACTGTATGTCTTATTTAACTTCTATTTCGCATTCGTTTGAACTTTCTTTTAACGTCTCCTAAAAAGATTTGTTTTCTTATTATTCCGCAGGCTACTGCAACTCGAATTCTGCAAAACTTTTATAATACACAGAGGTACATAACTTTAACTGTCAACATTTTTTAGTAAACTTCTTAAACTGTAGTGTAAGTTTTTATCCTGTACACTTTATGGAAAAAACCACTCATCTAGCTGCAAATAAAGGAAGTTTAGCATCGCTATTGTACAAAGTTGCGAACTTACTTACTTTTTTTACCCTTTCCTGAGGAGGATCTCTACAATGAATGTAGAGGTAAAAAAAATACTGTTCCCGCTTTTTCTATAAACGGATACACTAGTATGGTAAATTTTCGAACAATTTCATAGTGTGTCCTTAAGCACTTGTGCTTGAATGTTGGCTCCTTGCATTTATATTCAGACTATAGTTTTCCTTCCGTGAGTCTTTCTGGCGTACCACAGCAACTTATTTCCTTCATAATTTCCTTGTGCAGAGAAAACCTCGTGACGTGCATTAAAATAAACTCGACTATCTTCTGCAATTTTCGTCTAAAAATTATTTTAATTACATGCAATTTTTTTCATCCCTTATATTTTTCTACATTAGGTTCTCAAAAACGTTTCTTCGAGCATAACTATGCATGTTTTCATACAAAGAGAATGTGTTAGCACCACTTACTTTTGCCTTGCATCTAATAAAATAACGTGAAAATGAATTAAACTGAAGTAATTAAAAATATTGACATTATCTGAAGACCAACAGGACCAACATGAACAAAACACCTTTATTCTCTGAATGACCTCTTACAATAGATACGCAGCTATCAAAGCCGGGAAATAGAAAATATTTTAAACCAAAACACGAAAGAACACCACAATCCANACAATAGATACGCAGCTATCAAAGCCGGGAAATAGAAAATATTTTAAACCAAAACACGAAAGAACACCACAATCCAAGAGCATAGACAAGTTACGTCAAAGAAGGCTTCTTAATAATTTAATAGTATTTGAATTTACATTACTCCGTAAGTTATTACAGGTAAGCATCCTACATTAAGCTACAGTTTTTTTCCCAAGTAACCAGATTATTATGATGCTAATAATGACACTAGATATATTAGCCTCTAGCAGGCATTTTAAAATTTTTATTCCTGATTAAAAGATTTTATAAATACTGGTCATAAGAAACTTCCATAAAAAATATAAATACGTAATTTTTATTAATATTTTCTTACAATGAAGTATTTAAGCACCACAAATGGTTTAACATTGTAATGAGAGGAAAATTTGCTTAAAAACAAGTCTAAATTATTGATATTAAATACTTTTATAAACGTTGGCTTGNATTGTAATGAGAGGAAAATTTGCTTAAAAACAAGTCTAAATTATTGATATTAAATACTTTTATAAACGTTGGCTTGTTTCGTTACCGTATGATTGTTATTGTGAAGATGGTGTTTCAGATCTTCAATTTCTTGAGTAAGTACGTCCACCTTTAAAGAACAATTAGATGTCATGTAATAATAACAGTTAAACGCAAAACTAAAAATGTACGATTGAAAAAGGGCGCTTTNACTAAAAATGTACGATTGAAAAAGGGCGCTTTTATGCTTTTAGCGTACAATTCTGGAAATGTTGGGCGTCTTTGTAATTACATACCAAACACACAAGTATCAAATTACATTTTAATATTGCTGTGTTTTACAAGTCGCTGATATAGACGCATACAAATACTTTCAGAATATTAAATAACTGGAAGCACTGTAACTGGCTTTAATTATGTACACAGTTTATAATCTTACTTAATAAATACATTCCTTATAACATGAAATATTTACATAACGGGCGTTCTTTGTAGCCTTTGAAGAGTCGCAATGGTAAAGAAAACAAAAACAGCGACTATAGACACTCTGTGTACTTTATTTGTTATTGAGTCAGCGCTAGTATGTTCGTAGTGACGTCAAATCTAGCGCCAAGTATGGTCTTATTATTACTTGGAGAGAAATTCGGACGCAGCCTGCATTCTCGCAACATCACTCGCGCCCTGGTTTGCGGCTTCTTACCGCTCAGTTTAAACAACTTTGCAGAAATAAACTAAGTTTTTTGCGGCATAAAGACATAAATAAATGCTAAACCAGATAATCTATGTCTCCAGATTTTCTGGAGGCAAAATACAGAAAACGTAATTAATATCATTCCACACTAAGAGGTTGGATAATTTTCTAAGAAAACGTTTCACCAGAATTTTGTATTCTCTTATCACTATATGTTGCACACTGCTGGTCAAAAAACTAACGCTCAGAGTATGCATCGTATGCATCTGAGATATTAGAGAAGTAATGATTAATATTAATAATACACGTTATCACAAAAAATTGCAGCAGAACAATTAGATATGGATCTGTGGTACGCTGTCCGGTCATCTTCAATAGTACCATGTACCTCCTCACACTGCAATACATGCTGCAACATGGTTTAGTATGGAGCCTAGCAGACGCCGGCTGTTGTCCTGGGGCTGACGGACCTACAATATATGGACGGTGTGTTCCAAATCCCAGATACTGAGGCATGGTGACAGTTGGCGTTTCAACTGGTCCCACACATGCTCAACTGTTGACATGTCAGGGGAGCGGGCAGGTCATGGTAGTGTTTAGACATGATGCAAGCAGACCTGGGCGACCGTGTCACATGCGGTTGGCTTTATCCTGCTGGAATTACGCACCAGGAAATCCGACCAGAAAACAGAGCAGATGATTGTGTAAGATGTTGACCATATACCACTGAAACATTAAAGTTCCATGTAATATGAAGAGAGCGGATCGGATATTGTAGGCTATGGCTAGCTATGCCATAATTTCTTACATGTGGAAACAGCCGCTCGATTGCGAGAATGGGATTGTGATGTTCACCAGGTGCTCTCCACACCCGTGCGCGATGACCAGTCCCCGTAACGAAGTAGCATTCATCACTAAACACCTCACATCGCCAGTCTGTGGCTTTCCACATTGCTCTGGCTTGGCACACTGCAAACGGAGCGCCGTTGTTACACAGTTAATAGCAGAACACATAATGAGCACTGGGGTAGAATATTAGCCTCCGCCAGGTATAAGGAAATAGTCCGTGGACACACTGGAGCACTAACACTGGCCAGTATCGTGAACCTGGTCACCATGGTATCCCTCCGTGCCTGGAGTACAATCCATCGATCCTCTCAACTGGTAGTTGTCCTCGATCTTCCTTATTCGAATCTCAATGTGTGCTATTAAGTACCCACTGCTTCTAACAGCATCGATCAATATGGTCCGAATGATCGACATGGTGGGCTATACGGTGATCTGACCGCCCTGCGGTCATTTATTCTTCACTCTGTACACTTGCTTGGTAGCGTCTGGTGTTTCTCGTGTTGATGCGGCGTCGACTACACGCCGGTGTCTATGACAGCTGGTCTGTGCTTTCAGTGTCACTGCTGGATGTGTGGTCATGTGCATACCAGTCAGTACTCTCACTGTTTACGTCGGTTCATGGTTGTCACATGATCTCTTCGTAGTGCGCTGTGTTCATTGTTTGGCTGTGTGGCTCATTATGAAAGCATCACTGTAGCTTGAGACTTCAAGATGGCATAAACTGTTAGTATATATCGTATTTTTTTTCTTGATTTACCTTTACTATTGTTTAAACTTCTCTTATCGGGTTAATCGTCAATTATTGTCCTTCGCTTTCTTGAGGAACTTCTCTGCGTTCGCAGCTTGTATGCACAGTGGATTTGTGAAAAGACTTCAAGCCTCCTGTGGCGCCATCTCGCGGTAATTTAAGCTAGTTACTGCTTCCTCTTACGCCATTTTCCAGGAAACATTAGTGTGAGATAGTTTATCTTTCTTGTCACGAGGACGAGCGATGAGCAGAGCATTTACTGTGCACTTAAACGCCTACCTCACATCGGGACATAGAAGAATATCAAGTATCACGGAGAATGACTTTTGCATCTTCGATTCCTCTGCTGTATTCACTAGGATCTATTGTTGATGGTGGCAAACTTGGTGCCTAAGGAAGTCGAGTGGAGAGAAGCCGTAGGCGGAGACGCACTAATATACCGACTGCATTCCTCACACGAAGAGTTTCCTAATAGCAGAAAAAATGTGGTAAGTTTCCACTTGTAAATATCGCTTTCTTAAATATAACTGTGAATGTTAACTTTGTGCATATAAATGATATCCATATATGATCAGATATCTCATTTTATTGTCGTAACTTTTTTTTGCTAAAAAAATCATAAAACACGAATTTGGATGAGAAAAGTGTTTTTCACCAGTGCCTTGGTACTAAGGCAGCAAGCGCCCTTTGCCCTATTTGTAAAGAGGGCCTTGATACCGAGATGGAAGTTTGTCCATACAGCATAATTATATACGTGCAATCCTATTGTACTATACAAACTTAAAGTACATTAACTGAGGCGTTCTACTGTAAGTATGCGTGTGTATGTGTTCTACGTATGAAGGTTGTGGAGCGCTTCTATATTCAAAAATTTACTCAGGTCAAGTCAAAGTGTTCTGGTCATCAATTTCTGCAATTCGTTATTGCCAATAAAGACACGCACGAACACAAATCTTCGCCGCCATTATGAAAACAAGCTTATTTTATCAAACGCTTATCTATTGATGTGCCGATAATGGAACGATAATAATACAGCGTGTCAATCAGGGTCATGCTAAGTGTCATATTAGGCAGTGTTTTCTTTTCACCATCAGTAAAACAATGAGTGGTTTAAGGTACAGTTGGATGTGGACCTATCTGGCATAGGTGAAACGTAGGGCACTAAGAAGACCAGGTTATATTAATGACATATAATAACCCATACATAACCAATAAATGACCCATCATGTCACATATTTGTAACATAATGACTCATAAATGACCCATAAATGACCCATGAGTGACACATAAATTATTCTTTAAGACTCATAATGAACCATATATATTCAACCGTTTTGTGGAAGAGAGGGGGGAATCTATCAGAATATTCGACCTGCTTACATCAGCAAATACGAGTGTAAACATCCATTTATGAATAAAATTTTAACACTTGATGCCTCGAACAGTGGTACATAATTATTTTTTCTGAATCGAAACTTTTTCCGGAAGTGGCAAAAAACCGAAGTGTTTTAAGTTGTATAAAATCTTGAATCTTCATAGTAAACGTTGATGTTCACAAACCAAAAACCTGACAATTAATAAAAAAAAATTAGTCTTGTTACGTTATATTATTTTATTTTAATTTACAGAGCACATGTCATAATATCAGAGCTAAATACAGACTCTAAAATAGTCCCCAGTTTGATTTGTAACTGCAGAGATATATAAGAACATTGGTAATGATTCATTCCACGCATGCCAGTGTATCTCTTAGACATACCAACGATACATTTGCGAAAGGTCAGAAGCGAGATATAAATCACCTATTAACGGTGTTCATTTTTGGGACAAACTTAGTGATCCTTCATTATGCCCAGAGAGAGTTATGATGCTTGCTTACTTGCGCTCTATCAGCACCTCGTGATGCCAACAAGAAACACAATCTCGTATAATGAAAGTACATAAACAATAGATTTACTAAAATAATATTAAAAATACTCGTGTTTACGAACATTAAGTTTATCACCAATGAAAAATTAAAAAAAGTATCAGGCTGCAGGAGAGATTACTGCTGTCAGAAGGCCTACTTCAATCTACAAAATTATGAAGATTTGAACACATCAGTTCAGGCTCCCCATCGAAAACGGCACCACCAGGTCTATTTCGCAACGATGACCTCTTCCTCTGTGTCACATAAAAGGGGGACTGCAGTGGCTAGAGCTCTCGTTTCTCATCACGAGTACGGGTACAGCGTCCTTTGTATTGTACACACATTTTACAATAGGAGGTCCATCTTAACACCAGCCCATTTTTCACTTAGCCCCTTCTCCCCAAAATAACGAAACGAGTACGATTCCTGGCAGGGTTGCTCCCAGATTTTCGCTATTTCATTCCTTATAAACATTCCTTCATAGTTTGTTTGTTTGTAAAAAAAGCTTAGCCGTATTAAACTGCCCGACGAAGACATAATAATCTACATTGAACTATATTCACCGTGACCTACTGTCTCGTTTAATTTTTCTTTAAAACAGACCCTTACATTAGATGTTATACACCACTGAATGATTANACTGAATAATCAAGTTTTTCAGTATAGGAGTAGGATAATGTTCAATAAATAATAATTGCGCAATTAAGAGCACATAAATGTGTTATCCAACTTTTTCCATGCATTCTATCTTTGCATTTCTCTGATGTTTGCAGATGATGGATGTTACACAATGACTTCATTCGATGTAACCCCTTTCCTTAAGATTACCGATGATTATAGATGTATCTTTACTGTTCAAGGGAATCAAATGTCTGAGTCTAAAAACCAATTCATTGTGGTATTCAAGAAATATGTAGTATCTATTTTTGTCTGCATGTACCTTTTTTCAGCATATCCGGTGAGGAGATGACTGAAGACATAAAAAAAACCGCTGCGGATTCACCATCAACACTATCTTTAATATCGTATGCTGGCCCTTAAATTTTTTGCAACTCTTCAATATGGGACGAAATCTCATATACTCTGAAGAAACTTAGGAAAAATCACTTATATATTACTCACTATAACCTGTCTTATTTACGGAATATTTACAACACACAGCGCGCAGCGTCGCTTCAATTGTGATAGCAAGGGTATTGACGTGGGATCATGTCATGAAAAAATATACTCCCATTGACCTTGATATGTATCAACTAGGAAAATAACCGTTAATTTCTACTGGCGTCGATACCAGGCACCATGAAAAAAACAAAACTTTGAATATTTACGAATAATTCTACTATGAAAATCTTACTGCAGGGTATAACAGAGATCAAGATCACATCATGAATTTATAATTGAAAATAAACATAAACTCGATATTGAACAATGCCGATTACGTTCAGGCACCTCCTCATGTTTGTTAAAATGCCTTGCAACCTAGGATGAAAACGAGCCCATGCCTTTGCAAGTAAAAGTTTTCAACATCACAACTCAGTCCTTCACCAGAGGTAAGGTAATTATTTATTCCATTAAAATGGCAGCAGCAAATATACAAGCCCTATTCCACACGCATAAATATTAACAAACTTTTCTGTGAACACTGTGATAATCACCATCCCAGAGAACCATGAAATGAGGCGGTGGACATCAGGCATTCTTTCTATAATGATTGTTTGGCACCGACACATGACCGGAAACGCTCAATACATCACACCATCCTCTCGACAGCAGTCTCTCACCTACCAGAGTGCACACCTCAGATCAAGGTGAGCTAGGTTCGATTCCTGTCAGGTTCGCTCCTGTATTTTCGTGCATGTGGGAAACGTGATTGATGCCGTTGCCAACAGTATCACCCGTGATGGACTTGGCGATGTCCGGCAGATATTCTCGTGACACTTCACCTTATTCACCAACCTAAACGTCCTCAGTCATTTGAGCTGCTGAGATCACTCTCATCTCAAAACACACTGTTTCCCCGGAAATAAATTTACGGGTACAGGAGGGTGACCCGCCCAACACAATATTTTCGTGTCTTAATAAATTCGATTAATACCAATGTTAATCACCGCAGATCACTGACGGAGAGTAACCGACGTGTGAAAATATTGTAATTTGTTCGAGTCAGCGGTCGTAAAGGCAGTTCAACCCACAGTTTACCAGGGAATGATATTGAGGCTCTAGGAACTTGACGGCTGAGAATCAGTCAGCTCATCACTCAGATTGAAGGAGCGGTTGTCTATAGGGAGATATTTTCCCGTTTAGTACAGACAGAATATACAGATGATATATATATATACATTATATATATTTAATAAAATATGCGAATACCGTGAGATTATCCTTATACACTCTTTACACCAGCAAGACCCCGGGGAATGTTTAATACCAGCATAAAACGTCGCTAATGAATATTTTAGATGCTTATACACATATTATATGGTAATATTACAATATATGCATAATATTTGGTAATAAAATATATATCTGTATATTCTATTGTTATATAAAAATACATGCCTAAAGCATATTATACATTAACATAAATATATGCTAGTACATAGGCGACGTTATCTGCTGGTATTTTATTTTCGCCGTGCCCTTGCTGGTGTTAAGAGAGTTTAAGGTTTTTTTTCAGGATGCCACCACATAAAAAAAACAATAATACATCTGTATATTTTCTCTGTATTAAACGGGTAAATATCTTCCTATGGACAACCACTCCTCGATTCTGAGTGAGGAGCAGACTGATTCTCAGCCGACAAGTTCCTAGAACATCGATATCTTCCACTGGAAAGTTGTTTTTCCGATAGCTGAATTGAGAAAATGGGCCATTTTACACGTCGGTTTCTCTTCGCCAGTGATCTGCTATGATAAATATCGGTATTTAGCTATTTTCTTAAAGCACAGCCACATCGTAGTTAGAACTCGTTTTTCAGGAGACACAGCGTGTTTTGATTTGAGTGAGATCTTAAAATTTGAAATGGGTGAGGAAGATTAGGTCGGTGAAGAAGGTGAAGTGTCCCGAGAAAATCTGCCCGACATCGCCAAGTCCATCACGGGTGATAGTATTGGCAACGGCATCAATCAGGTTTCCCAAATGCGCCAAAATACAAGTGTGAGCCCTGACGGGAATAGAACCTAGCTCTCCTTGATGGGAGGCGTGATCTCTGATAGCTGTGTAACTGTTGCCGAGAAGGTGGTGAGAAATATTAAGCGTGTCCGGTCCTGTGTCGGTGCCAAACAATCATTATAGAAAGGGTTCCTGATATCCACCGCCACATTTCGTGGTTCTCGGGGATGGTGATGATCGCAGTGTTCTCAGAATAGTTTGCAAATATTTGTGCATCAGAAATAGGACTTGCAATGATTGCTGCCGTCATTTTAATGGAATAAAGAATTGCTTTATCTCTTGCGAAGGACTGAGGTGCGATGTTGAGAACTTATACTTGTATAAGCACGAGAGCGATCTCACACTAGGGCGCTAGGCATTATTAACAAACATGAGGATGTGCCTGAATTAAATCGTCATGGTTCAAAACCGATTTGATAAATGTTTACAATTATTTGATCATGATATGATCTTTATCTCTGTTTTATCCAACAATACTGTTTTTATATTAGATTTTTTCGTAAATATTCAGTGATATTTTCCCATCGAGCTTGGTATCGACAGCAGTTATATTTCAACGATTATTTCCCCAGGCGATGTATAAGGGTTCATGGGTGGCTATTTTTGTTTCACATGCTCCCTCGTCCATACTCCTGCTTATCACAACCGAAGCTATGTTAGTTTGGGGGCTTACACGCAGGACTCAATTTAAAACTAAGTAAATTGTATATGCCAAACTTAACAATTACTAACTACAAGTTGTAGGACATGAATAGTTACACTAAATTGAGATATGAGATTCGTAGTTTGATAACCGACCCGGGTTTTGGAAGATTTTTAGTGATGTATGTCCGTGAATTTCTGACTCTGAGAAGTGTTCATACTCAGCAGTATTACATCTTTATGTTATTCTCTATGGCTAAGCATGGTAAAGGGATATGAGTTCGAGATCCAAAATCATATATAATACATCGTTTTCCTTCGACATATAAAGATGATTTGACAATTTTTTGAATAAGGTTAGAATGATTAGAAACGATGATGTGTTTTATTGTATATACATATAATTGTCTGAGAAAAACCATAATTGGGATTTGAGAATTGATAGTGTCACAATTTAGAGCCATGGAAATGAACAAAATGTTGCCCTAAGCGAATAATGATTTTTATTTTTATTCTATTCTCCAAAGTGGGTAGGGATCATTCGTAAATTACACTTCTCACTAATTAATAATAGACTCTACTTCTACTGAGGACCGTTCATTATTCGGGAGACCTGTAGCAAGCGACCAACCGACACACAATACAAATTTGAAACCAGCATAAACAACGTGTTTCTAAAACATGGGGACAAACTCCGGCAGTATGTTTCAGAGAAAAATATAAGACTGACATGAAAGTAGTACTTTTATCGTCAAGTGATTATTAAGACAGCTGTGTGCCCCTGAAATATATTCATTTAAATTACCCTACTCTGTGTGTGGTTTGCCTACCTGGTGTTCAACATGTCTTCTGTTTGAATGTTCAACATGATTTATCTCACAAACGGTTCACGTGAGTATGCTGGGAAAAGACGACGTTTTTTTTAATTAGACTGCCAACTAACAGGATGTCTTTCAAAATTACTTAGAACGAATTTAACGAAGTTTGATGCAAATTGAGGTAGCCAACAGCAATTTCGAAAAGCAAGGGGGGAAAATTTACCGACAGCGTTTTGAGGGGTACAATATCTCGTTCATGTAGAACACAATTCACAGATTTATTGCTTCACAAGTGGTTTCTGGTATTTTCAAATGCACTCATTTCAAAACACAAATTTTGGAGGAGCATTGCTCTCTTAATAATCAGTCTCTGTATCTGTTAGGGGGAACTTGAGTACGACTAAGTAGCTGACCTTTGCATGCAAATGTCATGGATTTTTTTAACTTTGTGATTATATTTTTCAAGCTGGCATCTTGTTGTATATTAATACATGATGCTTGAGAATAACCTTGGTCACAGGAATCGATAAGAACCTGTAATTCCAGTCGAGCTGCTCAGATCTTTATACACGTGTATCCAGCCCGACGTACTGAAGAGGAATACATTCTTGGGGAGGGGGAAAGACCTGCCAGCAGAATGTGCCTTTGTGGGTGACATCAGTGGAGACGCAGCAGCCGGTGATCGCACCTGGATCGTCTAGGTGGGACGCTGGTCTGCTAGCCACTACACAACCGCAGCCCCGCTGTTCTGCACTTAAGGCTGGTGCTCACCACAATCATTATTATTTTATATTTGTGGGCGTAACTTACAGGTAATAGTTCCTGGTATTACAAGTTTTAGATTCCGCAGTTCATGTCACAATTACAATGTTTGTGATTTTATAAAATAAACCTAAACATAGACACTAAAATTAACAAGTGCAACTGATATAGGGGCAATTTTTCAACAGTTTTAAGATATTCTCGGCAAAATATATTTTACAAAATGTTATAGACCAGTACAAATAAAAAATATGCTAAATTTCCTTATTTTGGAGAATATATTTTAAAATTTTAAAACTATTACGAGGCATGATTAAAATAACATTTATAAGTTTCACATAGTATATCATTTCAATTAGAATCATTTCAATTTGGAAACTTATTTAGTTTATATTTTTTGCTAGTCCTAATAGCACTAAAATTGGGGTTTTCACAAATTATGAAAAAATATATGTTGCCAGAATAATTCTTACTTGACGAAATAGTACTTTAAATTATCAGTATTGAGTACGATAATAAAAACTAAGGTTTTTTGGTAACCAGCATTTCTTAATGCATGGTGAACTTACTCATCTCGAACAAGGAAACCGTTATTCGTCTGTCTGCTCTTTCGGTGACGTCTGTGCAAGGAAACGTTAAAGTATGTTTAATACACGTAACTTTTGTTGGCTAAAGGTGATAACTAATTGGGTATTTCAGCTTTTGCTGTAAAATTTAATCACAATTCATTTTTATGCATTACTGCAATCGTGGAACAACATTGTATGACTTAGATGTTCAGAACTTCTGACATATCACACATGATTGTTTTGTTTTGTCTAGCAGATTTTTAATAGTGCAGAAAGAATAATATAACATATACTTAATCATTGTAAAAACGAAGGAAATAATAAATAAGTATTCCATGTTATGTGAAGCCCCATGACTACAAGATTGCGCTACGTATAATAAAGATAATTTTAACTTAAAATAAACTTAAATAAAATTTTTTAAGTTTTATTTATGATACTAATAATAAACGTACCTTTTCCAAATTCTGTTCACTCTCTCTGGATTTTGCCTCAAATTTCACTTGCAGATCATCCAACTACAAAAATATACAACAGAAAACCACACAAATAAATTATTTCAAAAATGAACCTTTAAAACAGAAATATATTTTTATACTTTGTTATTCAACAAATTAAGAGAAAACTTGCAAACACATTTAATACCATGAATTTTATTGGTGAATCGTTTCAAAAAAATATATATAATAAAATTAAAGGTGTATATGTCAAAGATTTATTCCTTTGGTAAAGTTGTTGATGTTTTAAATAACAAAGAATTTGAATTTGTGTCTCAGGTAAGGTATGGCCAGGAATTTTGTTACACAAATTTAGTTCAGTACACGATTGCAAGTTTAAATGGCAGACGAAGTGTATTACAAATATACATGCAGATGGAGTTATTTAAATGGAGTACACAGTGCCGAACCCCGATATATTGGTATTGATATTTTCTCCTTAATTTCCATGTTGCAGTCAAGTTTTCTGTTACTTACACTTGTTAAGCGGCTGTTACCGTCCGGAACTTATGACGAGTAAATCTTCATGGTCTGACACTTCTTGCAGAATATCTCTTTACTCACTGGTCCTCTCAAATAAATTAATTTAATCTCGTATCGAAACGAGCCAAAAACCGATGAGAAAACAGCGGTAGTTATTATTTACAGTTTACATGAATTAGGAAATGCAGAAAAATACATTATCCTAGCATGAGACAACATATTCCTGAGAAATTGAACAATTATTTTTTTACCGATATGTGTAGAGAAAGAGATTTTCTTTAACTATAGATATGGAAAATGTTTAAACCGCAACAAAAGTATCACAATTAGAATGTTGCAACCTTGTGGAATGTAGTGTTAAGAACATAGACGGATCCTTAGACGAAAAATGCTACTGCACACCTTAACTTTCACAGTTACAGAATACACAAAAAGAAATTATGGGGAAAAAATCCAATTAACTGGTGGCAAACGCAACACTTAAAAAATTGTTTGTACTTTTACAGAAAAATCCTTGGAAACCAAGTTGCCAAGAAATTCCTTTGTAAATCTACAAACTGTTTTCTTGTAAAATCTGCGAAACATATATTAGTAATATTAAAAATGATAGACTTGTATTACCTACAACTGACCTAATTAAGAACTGTACATAAGTTTTTTTTCTTTTATATAAAATGAGATAAATTAATAACCGAGAACTATTTAAACACAATACGAAATGAAATTAATGAAAAATAAATTACACTTTCCCAGCACGGAAACTAGAACTCTCACCTATTTGTAATTTAACCACAACCTTAACCACAAGACCAACTTAACTTGCGTCTTAGGAATGTATTTTTATAATAAATACACCGGCAAGTATGTACAATACGGTAACCAGAACATTACCGTTTCTATTTCAGTTATGCAACTCTATTTATGCCTACTTCTTCAAATAAGGAAGTAATTTGATTAAGAAAAATACATTTTGTTACGATTACTACACAAGAAGCGAAGCCGGGTGAGGCAGGAATGCGGCCAACTATTATTATTATAACAATGTTCACCAATAACGGCGACTGTAATGGAACAACTGAGAATGCAGGAATCTGCAGAAGTACGTAGAATATCAGGGTCTTGCTGACACAGTGGGGTTGTGGCAGTTTCATCAACATCTATCGGCAGTAACCCCGCCCAGGATACAAGAGAGATCCAATAGGAATCAAGGATATCGGAGAAGGTGAACGTGAAGGAGAAGTGTGGTGGAGACGGAGGCTAAGGGCCGGGGAGTCACTCGGCGTCGGTCCTCCCTGAACGGCGTCTCCGAGCGGCGATTGGTGGTAAGTGTCTTACACTAGGGTGATAGAGCGAGCCCGGAGCCCCTTATATCCTTGTCCTCCCATAACAGATTGTCCTTTACACCTACCTCCATCCCTAGCCCCACTAACCACATCACGCTGTAATTATTGCAAGTTGAGTCAGTAAATTTCCCCCTGAAGTAATTGGTTGTACTTAATTAATTACTCTCCTACTTCTTTTCATTAACTACATGAACTATAAATCCTAAAGGAAGTATAACCATTTACTCTATATCATTTTTAAGGGTTCCGTGTAGCTAGGAATCATTAACAGTTAATGAGTTATACGGTCACGATGGATAAAAATTTTCGTATTATTATGAATATTAGAGTAATTTTGGCCGTTTAACGTTATTTAAATTCCTAATACATTTATTTTTACACGTAACTACACTTAACTACATCACCCATAATTTTCACACAAACACCTTTTCGTGGATTTACGTAGTTGAGTGTCCCACCTGTTATGCTGAAGCTTAAAGATACAGGCTAATATTGTACTAACATTTCTTGAAGTCGTTTACAAACTCAGCACTTGTAATTTCACAAACGAGTAGTTTTACAAGAGAATTTTTGTATTGTTACAAGCATTTGCAAAAATTACCAACAGTTTCTCAGTAAAAATTACAAACATTTTTTTACAAGTGTATCTCAGAATGTATCACCAAATTTGTATTTTACGAACAACCTCTCCAGACCACTGTGACGGTTCAATAAAATATAGGATGGATATATATTAAGAGTAACAATAAACGGGGATAGGAACCCGCCACTTTTGATTTACCATTATTTGCCGTTAGTTGTTTTACATTGGTTTAACAGTCTTTTCTTCATAGTACAGCATATTGCTTCTTTAAGGTTTATCATATTGTTACATCTCTATTACCGATATTCAGTTTTTTTATTTATAACTGCAAGGAAGACGATATGATTTCTCTTTGCATTCAATCCCATATGTCACAGAAACCAAGTAATAGCGACTTTAGAAAATGTATGAAACTCTACGCATTATCCTGTTGATTTGTAAGCCTATAGAAAACCTTGTATTGCAGATAACTGAAAAAAAATTCAATTTATTCGTGATGTCGGGGACTTTTCCGCCAAAAAAAATGTAACATTCACGTTTTTCAGGACAGGCATTCTCTTAACTTTTCGGTAGACATGAGACTTAACTTTATCTTAGGGATGTGTTTCCGCCTCTCGGGCGCTGTTGACCAGATGTTTAACATACCTTATCCACGTTACGCTCGTTTTCCAAGGTCTTATCGTCCAGTAGTCTTTGTAGGTCGTCAAACTGAAAATATTAAACAGAAAGCACAACTTAAAAATGTTACAGACAACAATATAGATAATATTTTAAATTTAAAATATTATGTTGTAACTTGCAAAATGATAAGGATTAAAAGGAATTATATGCATATTAAAACTTTCGTGTGTTTCGTTGGAACAGTTTGAATGCTATTTAAAAAGGCTAAAACTAATTTTGCACATATTAATATCGTCTTTGGTATAGATATCGGCCACAGAATTTAAACACCATTTAATTCATCACAGTTGTCTTGATCAAATATTTAAACCTGTCTCTTTATCCTCACGATTAAATGCAGCAAATGCTGCCCACCATAACGTGTTATATTTACGGTTGAATTAAGCTAACATTACTAATTATTATAAACTTTCTTTTGGTCTCATCGTAACAAGAAAAAAAATTTTTCCTGCCTTGAAACTACTAGAGTACGAACCATACATTAAAAAAGGGGCAATGGAACATGGACAAGCCTTAATTTACTATTAACACATGGCGTTTAAACAATTTTGCTTACGAATTACATTTACATACTGTTAAACTCATAAAAACTTAATTTATAGTATTTCTAAAACATTTTTTTTGTGAGTAAAAACATAATTTTCAAGCCCAAATATCGAAATGTTTTATAAAATACTTTCGTTGCATTGTTTTCTTATCTTTTTGAGTTTATAAATTGCAAAATGTAAAAGTAATAAAGAAACTTCTTACTGTCACATATTAATTATTATATTACGCAGTATAAGTTATGTAATGGAAAATACGTCATGAGAAAACGGAAACCTCGTTTTATTTTGAGGAACACGTAAAGTCATAGTTAACATACATATATTCTTGAAGCTCCGTTCAATTTTAGTTGGTTTCCGTTTCATGATGATCTTGTTGTCACGAATCTGGAAATGTTTAATAGCACAATGAAGATAATTGAAATTCAAACACGATAAAATGCAATTGCAAACTTAACTATGAGCTATCACTTAAACAAAATGAAATATATCTATGTCATCATTAATTCAGATATTCTCCAATAGGTAATTCATATAGCATGAGTAATATAGCTATTGGATAAGTATTAAGGTCAATGTTTCTAGGTTTTCCCATGAGATGAAACCATTTCCAGTAGATTAAGTGCTCCAAAAGTCATTTTACAATACACCCTACAAAGACAATCACATCTAGGCCTTAAAAGGAAAACAAATTTTAAAACTACGTATTAAATAACTTTTTTCCTCAAAATATGTGCTTACACAAAAATTTTCAGGAGAAATCTGAAAACAAAAGTAGGAATAAAAAGCGGAATATTAAAATCCTATTGCCATGCGTTGTTCATAAGTGTAACGTAGTTTATTATTGCTGAACCTGCCGTATGTTTTTTATGAAATAGACGAATGTTAATTTGCAGACACGTGCTTCTCATTACAAATTTACAACTACAATATTCTCAGAGAACAAGCTAACCTTCCTCCTTACTTTACATTTATGTATTTCTGACATTGAGGATTTGAAAGTACTTCAATATATAAATTAAACTTATTTACACTTTCATGAAAACAAGTTAAGAAAAAGAACAACACATTTATTTGGATATATTTCAGTTATTTATTATTTAAAGTATCGTTTTGCACAGTGATGAAACGTATATAGGATCTTTGAAATGTTTATATGGCAATATATGAAAAATTGATAAAATATACAACAAATGGAGACAGTTGTAGTTGGCTTCAAAGAACGATTAGAGTTTTTGTATTCCGATACATGTTCATTGATACATAATGTGTGTTAGATTGTAAGTACATGACAGACGTCTCGACATGTGTAGAATTCAGCAGGCAATTTAAAGTGGCGCGTGGAAGAGAGTGGCACAGTGGCTACATGTGTTCTCTGTGGACACACCGTTAGTAGCATGGCTCAGGTGAAAACACACCTGCTGTTTCGTACGGTAACAGGGCAGATGAAGAAATTGAATCTTGCTTTGCACAACAAAGAGGCCTACAGTAAAATGGCACAGCACCAGGCCAATGGACCAACAGTAATCTTCATTCCGCAGCAATTTCCATGTAAGACGACGCGATCCGGTGTGATGAGACAGATGTGTTACACAACCACCTTGCGCCTCTAACTGCCAAGTAGTGATTCTTAATGACAAGAAGCCCCTCCCTTAACCGGGACAGAAAACACTGTACTGTTGAGGCAATAAGATTTTTATAACAATATCAGACAACAATTTTCATTAATTAATTTAGAGATCTTATGCTGGCTAAATACATGCATTATAATGAAATACTTAACCATTTTAAAAAATGCCATCAAGTAGTCTTAAAACGTCAAATTTGTGACCAACATATTGATTTTCGCGATACGAACACCTTAAGTATCTTCTTGCTGATGCATTTATTTTCTGTACTCAGCAAACCATCATTAATGTATCAAACTCATGTAGTAAATTTAAAAAATTTATATTTGAAATAATTCTAATATATTAAGTAAGCTACTTGCTTCAGTATTTTGTGAAACTGAGCATACTGGTAGAGAGAGCCAAATAGGTAGTAAATGGAATGGTGTTTTATATTCTTGTTGTCTTACTTCTACCGATAGGATATAAATACATTATTATCTAGTTACGCAGACTGGATTCAAATGAACTCAAGAAGTGACTGTTTATAAGCGCCGATTACTGGAACCACTATGTATAATGTTCGTAATTCTCAAGTGCAATGTACACAGTATACGTTGAATTAGACATGATAAAGCAGATTTCTCGTTTGTTGCATTGATCGTGGACTTGTTATAGAGGGTAGGCAAGTCTTTTGCCCATGTCTCGCACAAATATGTACCGGGACTCGATGTGTCAACGCCTGTTTTTTTTATTTTAGAACTTGAAAAACATACACTTGCAACACAGCACTTCACTTATCCTTACAGGATACACATAGCAGATACTTTGGCGTGGTTCAGGAGAATATTTTGAAAAAAACAGGATGTGTTAGATGGGATCGAGAGAGTTGGTAAATATTTGATACGAAATTTATAAACACAATTCTAAAGACGAAAACACGTCCAGAATATTAAAAATATATATTAAATATGTACAATAGAGTCAATGATTATATTTGTATGTTTCGAAATATAAACATTTCATTAATTAGGCACGTAATATTTTGGAATAAGTTTCCTTTACTCTGGCTGTACTGATATACTAGTTAAGAGCTTAAGTACTTAGAATTTATTTAAATTATTCATTTTGCAAGTAAAATATATTGTATTGTATGTGAAATATACGATTTCATTAACAGTTATTATCAATTAACATAATGCAAACGTAAATAACTTTATTAGGAAAGGTAGTTTTCAAGTATGAAGAAAACTGCAGATAAAGAATATCAACAAATCGAGTATAAAAAATATAAAAAATCAGAAATTTCTTTGATGGTTCAGAAGGAAAGACTTATACGATTCAGAATTCTGTTTATGCAACATAGAGTGCGCGCTAGTAGCTGTTAAGGCATAGTCGTTCCTCTGTAATAGCACGACTACTTTAAATAATACCTTCCTGTGTTATATTCGAATACAATAATAAGTTCACCATTTAGATTCTTATTTTATGTAGATATTGTGACATGCCATATTGTCCAAGGAAATTTACTGAGATGAAAGTAACAGGTGTGCGTAAACCACGCAACTAATGTGCTTGGAAAACACAGCGAATGTAACCAAATCCAGGAGCACGCGAAAACTTGAGAGAGCGTACAACGAGAAAAGCAGTGCTTGCAACAATACAAAAACAGTGAAGAATTATACTTTTTAAATTTAACTTTATAATAGGATCACAAAAATTAGTAGCAGTATAACACTAAAGTTTTAACAAATTATACCATGTAAAAAATGTACTAAATTAGACCATATCAAACTTCGGGTTTAAGTCAGTCACAAAAAAATTAGGTGAAAACATTTACACGACACGTGGTCTTAAGTGAATCCTAAGGACGGTACTTTTTTTTTAAGTTGGACCTGAAACCCGAGTGTATTACTAATACTGGTGGAACACTGAGTGTGTGGATAATGTGTAAAGACAATTGTGACATGTGGGTTGATATTCCCCAGTATGCTTCATGGAGATATTGTCAAAATGAAAATAGGAACCGTTATTATTTCCGCGATATAATTTTATGTCAGAAATGTGTTGTGGTGTGTAAAGATCTTTGTTCCGTTATAAATTATCCAGACACTCAATTTCCCATCTTAAATTTTTATTTAATATTTGTAATAAACTGACTTTCCAGGTTCAACTTCAAATATGTGTACCGCCGTTAATCACAAGCTCTTTTTGAATTTATAACTTTGCATTCATTAATAGAATCTAACTAATTATATTTGTTTAACCTCTCTTAAAAAGATTTATTTTCTAATTATTCCGCAGCTTATTGCAACCCGAATTTCGCATAACTGTCGTAATACACATAATTATATAACTATTTTTATAACTATTTTTTGGTAAACTTCCTAAACTGTAACGGAAGTTTTTAACCTATACACAGTACGGAGATAATATCTTTCATCATACTGCAAATAAAGTAAGTTTGTCTTCGCTATTACACAAAGTTGGGAACTTACCTACGCATTTGACCCTTTCCTGAGCAAATGTAGGAACTCTACAATATTACTGTTCCTGGTTTCCCACTAAACGAATACACTAGTATGGTACATTTTTGAATAATTTGATACTGGGTTTTTAAGCACTTTTGCACGACTTTTGGCTGGTTGTATTGGTATTCAGACTGTAATTTCCCTTCCGAGTTGTCTTTCTGGCAAAGCAGAGAAACTTATTTCCTTCATAATTTCTTTGGCAGGGAAAACCACGTGACGCGCATTAAAATAATCTCGTCTATCTTCAGCACAGGCGGGCGAAAAATTATTCATATGACATGTACATTTTCGCATCCTGTATATTTCTTCACTAGGTTCTCAAAAACGAATCTTCGAGCATATCTAAGCATGTTTTCACAAAAAAAGAATTACTTAGCACCACTTACTCTTACCTTGCATCTGATGAGCTCACGTGCAAATAATTGAAGCATTTGTTTTCCTACAGATCATACCAACGAAAAATGATTTTACAAAAAGTTGAAAAACGTAAGTGTAGTATTCGTTTTCGTACAAATCACATCACTGAAATAAATTTCTATAAAAAGAATGTAAAGATGAGGGAGTCCACGTAGTTCAAGAAGAACCTGATAAATGACAGTAAAACAAAAGGATAATGTAGGAAATGACAAATAAGGCACTTCAGTAAAAAATCGAAGAGTTATAACGTGTTTGGATGTAAAAATACCAGACATAGACAATTTCCGTGTCCATTACGGTAAAACCTGTCGGAATATGTTGTGCAAATAATGTATTTCGGCAAAGGAAAAGTTTACTTTTTCTTCCGTTAATAACAGGGAACCTTGAATTATCAGCTCTAATTTATTCGGTTGCTTCTGTGTCACTTGCGAGTCATTAGTTTTGTAATACATTGATGCGAGAAAATCTTGTGGGAACTATTGCAATAAAAAGAGGGGAAATTTATTTTTTTCACTGGCCGACGGAGGTGTGATTCGTTCGAATGCCGCGGTTGTCATAAATAATAAAGATTGAAAATTTCTTGTGGAAATTACAATTTGGTTTATTAGAAAAATTGTCTCATTATGTTGTTTTAGGCCTGCAGTTTTTGGGAAAAACCTAGGCTTAGATTGATGTAGCAGAAAGGTGTTAAACTTTTAGTTTTGCTTCTGATACTCTAGTAAAATTGGTAAGCTACTCGATGTATGTGCGAAAGATTCAGTTACTTGATCATAATGACAGAGTTGAAAAATATATAACATAAATAAAAGCTGAATTCAGTGATATTATAACAGGTAAGCTAGGGCATCGTTCATATTTACCGGTTCGAATAAATTTGAAAGACAATGAACCAGTATTTATGTTACCTATCTGGTTTCTGCGCCGAAATTGAAAATTTTTAAGCAGATAGTGTCAGATGTGCAGGAACAGGGAAATATAGAGACGTCAACAAGTGCGTACACTTGTCCATCTTTTTTATTGCCAAAAACGCCGTGTCAGTACCGTCTAATTTGTGATTACCGCAAAATCAATACAAAATTGCATTTTGATTCTTACCATATGCTTGTATTGGAGACAGTATTTCAACAGTAAAGAAAGGCAAAAAAAGTCACCATTTTGAATGTCAATTCAGCTTTTTTACAGTGTGAATTTCCCCCTAAGTGTAGGTAACCTCTTGGCTTTTGTACACCTTGGGGAATACTTCAGTGGAGACGTCTCCCGATGGGCGTAAATGTAGGGCCTCAAGGAATGCCACGTGTGATAAACATGTGTTGGGCTAAAATCTTTATGCTTTCGTGTTCATGTATATTGTTACGTGTGTATTTTTTACTCCGCGTTAGAAGAGCATTTAAAGCACATACGTGTGGTTTTGGAGACTTTACGAGACGCTGGGTTGACTATGAAACCTGATAAAATAAGTTAGGCCGAGCAAAATGTTCGCTACTTAGGTATCATTATTTCAGAAGGCAGTTTAGGTACGTACCCAAAAACTTAAGGTAAATATACATTTTCCACAGTAAAAAAAAAACGAGGCATAAAACTTTTCTAAGGTATGGTTTTTTTATAATAAATTTATTCTAAATTTTTTACAGATAAGAGACCCATTTAATAAGATAAAACCGAAGGGGGTAGAATTTGTAAGGGAAAAGGAACAACAGCAGGCTTTTCAAAAGTTAAAGAACTGTTTGAAAACCCCTGCTGTTGTTTATGTACAGAACTTTGAGAAAAACATTTTTTTTTCATTGTGTTGCAAGTTCTATTGTTGCTAGTGCGGTGCTAAGCCAAAAGGAAAATTGGTTATGTGTGCCAGTTGCGTATTCTAGTAAACTGTTGGCGAGTGCAGAAAGAAAGTTTACCATCTACGAGAAAGAATGTCTTAGCTGTATTTGGGCGATGGAGCGATTTGCTGATAACCTAGATTACGTACCATATAACCAAGCGTTTAGATGGATATTAAAATCTCAAAAATCTGATGGACGTCTCGCTAGATGTTTAGTGCGTTTGTCACGTTTCAAGTTTGACGTACAACATATAAAAGGCACAGAAAATGCAGTCTCGGACGCACTTTCTCGTTGTTTTTGTGAATATGGATGTAATGGGTTCACGCAAGCAGAATTAAATGTTGTAGATCAGATCAATACAACCGAGTGCACGGATGAGGTAGGAAAAAATACTCTTTATAAATTTTACAAGTGCGTGTGTGTATTTAAAGGAGTATCAAAAAGCTGACCCCGAATGTAAACAAATACGTGCAGAAATAATAAAAAAGACAGCTACTTATGTTGGTTATAAGAGATTGTTAGGCGAATGGACNATGTAGAGTTTTTGTTCCGAAGGAATTACGCCCTACGATATATAAGTATAATAATGAATCGTATTTAAGAGGACACGGGGAGAGACAAAACCATTTCGCGTGTACTAGAATTATTTACGTGGACAGGAGTCCGAAAGCATTAGAAGGATGTGTTATAGTGCGTGAAGCGTGTCAACACGCAAAACCTAAATCACAGAAACCTGAAGGAAAATATGCAGTATCTGTAGCCTCCGGTCCAGCAGAACGGGTACATTTAGATGTATAAGACCTTTACTTAGAAGTACCTCTGGTTTTCTCTGTGTGTTTCTATCAATAGATAGATTTAGCAAATTTAGTTTTTTCTTTCCTTTACGGTCAATAAAAGCCTTTGAAATTAGTATAGTAGTTATGCAAAGTTTGTACAGTGTTTTTGGTTCGCCCATGTTTGTGGTAAAGGATAATGACATTTAATTTATGTCAGGTGAATTTCGAGGCTTTGGTTTTTTGTGCAGTGTAAAAATGGTGAAGATATCTGCGTACTACTGAGGTTGTTAACAGGAATATTAAGATTGCGTTACGCTGTTTTCATTCTGATACACGTCATTGGGAAGAAGGTTTATATCTCTGGTTTGTATTATTTAATAATGTTATCCATTCCACTCATAAATTCACGCCAGCAGAAGATTTCCTTGGTCGGCGTTTGCTTCATCCTTTGGTAAACGCTTGATCATTACAAAATACACTGAAGAGCCAAAAAACCAGTATAGGCGTGCCTATGCAAATGACAGAGGTATGGAACCAATTATAGTAACGCGATGCGGTCGGCAGCTATATCGGTTACTGCTGCTACAATGGCAGGTTATAAAGATTTAAGTGAGTTTGAACGTGGTTATATAGTCGGCGCACGAGAGATGGGACATAGGATCGCCAAGGTAGCGGTAACATTTGGATGTTCGCGTACGATTATTTCAAGAGTGTACCGTGAATATCGGGAATCCGCTAAAACATCTCATCTTCGACATCGCTGCGGCCAGAAAAAAAATCGTGAAAGAACGGGACAAACGTCGAATGACGAGAACCATTAAACGTGACAGATGTGCAAACATTTCTCAAATTGTGCACAGATTGGATTTGTGAACTGCCCTGCAGGATTCATGGTTTGAATTGACTCCTCCATACCTTCAGACATTAGTCGAGTCCATGCCACATCGTCTTGCAACACTTCTGCGTGCTCGGCGAGGTGAAAGGGTGTTGACAGGGTTGTTGAAGAGGGTGGCTGGGGGGAGGGGTACACGATATTAGGACGGTGTACTTTTTTTTGGCTCTTAAGTTTATTTGTTAGGAGAATATGGCAAAAAGAGACTTAGTGGACATTTGGATAAAAGTGTCACGTACTTTGGTAGAATACCATAAAAAATTAGTAATAAAACAAAGACTGTGTAAAGATGTGAGTCTAATGCCTGGCGACTTATTGTTAATTAAACCTTATCGCCTTAGCTCTAAAGCAGACTATTTCAGTTCTTGGTTGGCCGTAAAATGCAACGGTCCTTTTAAAAATGTCAGATTTTTAACTCCGGTCACATTACTAATTGCTAGCCCAAATTCTCCAAACAAGACTGAAAAGTTGCTTATTAGCCAGTGTTAAAATATTCATGTAAAAAAACTGTAATTTTTATGTATTTCCACCACTCCTTCTATCCAATATTTAAGGTTCTGTTTCTCTTAAATATTAGAATAAAAGATTGTAAATTATCATTATATTTGTAATAAAATCTTTAAAAAAAGAGAGTGATAAAAATATTATGAATATTTGTTTGTGAAAAGTTTTAAAAGGATGATTATGTTAACGGCTAAATTTTTCCATCATACACAAGAATTGGTATTTTATAATGTATGCTTTAAGAAAATATGTTTTATAACTTTTAAGAAGTTTCAACGCCTAACTAAAAGTTAGCATTTTTTAAAAGGGTTAAATCAGTTACGTATTTTTATATATTTGCATGCTGATCCCTTCAACACTCTTTTTTTTACAAAGAGTCTGTTCCAACGAATATGTCACCCTCAAAAGATTTGCCTGGGTTTGGCGAGGTATCTACGAGACNTTTTACAAAGAGTCTGTTCCAACGAATATGTCACCCTCAAAAGATTTGCCTGGGTTTGGCGAGGTATCTACGAGACGTGGTTCCAGAAGTTTGCAGTTCACCATTATCTACAAGGGGAAGAGGACCAACTGCCAGAAATGGGCACGTTTTCGACCCGGCGTGGATTTTCTACGCTACATGCTGCGCTTTCAAGGCAAGGAGGATGTGACGGGGTGTAACATTTACACATACAAAGTTTCAACCGTCAAGAATGAACGCTGAAAATTCCCATACCTGGTGATAAAACGAGGCTCTCTTCGGAGTACCTATGGTCGCGTCTAGCTGCCGAACAGGTCAGATAAGAACTATTTCGAGGGGAGGGCATGTGGCGTGGCGGTACCCCCCCCCCCCCCC